>CANYCX010904433.1:0-18423 GCA_948193385.1 Breynia disticha f. nivosa | reverse complement strand
AATTTATATATTTTAGGATTGTGGTAGATTTATAATTTAATAATTAAAAATATAAAAAATTAAAAAAAGACTAATTTATAAATAAAAAAATAAAATATATAAAAAATTAACCCAATAAATTTTTGAAATTTTTTTATAAATACATCGTCTAATACACTAATTTCATTTATAACACTTATAAAAATTATTTAAAATTTTTAAGAGAATTAATGAATTTTCGTTTTGATAAAATATGGAGGTTTTAAAAAATAGTATATTAAAATGAAATATTAAATTTATACATAATAATTTAAAAAGTAATAGTGAATTAATTATTTCAATAAAAATCAATGCCAAAAAAGTGAAAAAGGTTGATTGCATACATACTTTGTTTTTCGTTTTTATTTGTAAATTAGTCACTATTTAAGCTTTTTTTTGCACTTTTACTTATTAAACTGCAAATATACCCCAGTTTTGATTAGATAAAGTTGATATACAGTTTACATATAACATCCTCGTCTCGAATCACTTAATTAATATTTTAAATAATATGTTTAATAAAATTAAAGAGTTTTGCAATTAAAATGATGAAAATAAATGATTAGAAACAAGTAGATGAAAGGGAGACAAAAGGGTGATAAAAGGGTGACGAAAAATAGCTGAAACGAAGGACAAACACCTGAAAAATGAAAGTACACGTGGTGGAGGCCCATAGACGCGTGGTGGGCACGACTACACGTAGTTCCATGCCCACCACGCGTACTCACTCATTTCCAGCAAAAAGGATATAAATCAAACGCTTCTCGATTCATTCAGAATCTTCAAACTTCCAAAGTTAAACCAGAGAGAAGGGTAAGAAAGAAAGTGAGGGAAAAGAGAGATTTTGTGAGGAGAAAGGTAGATTTCAAATAGAAAAGTGATTCGAGATATCGAATCATTCATAGTTTCGAGCCGAGATCCTAGTGGTATAAGCAAAATAGGTAAAACTCGGAATTTTTGTTGGTTTCTACGAGTTTTGCTATAATTGTTTCGAGTTAATTCTTGCTAGAATTAGTGATTATTGATAGAATTGAGTTTGAAAATAAGTTAGGAATAAGTTATATTGAGTTATTCCTGATTTGAATAACGATAGGAAAAAAGCTTAGGGTTCCGGCTAGGGTTTGCGAAATTGAGAAACAAAGTAAAGAAAATTGATAGGGCATGCATTAAATTGATCGTTATAATGGAACGTATAGATATATTGCTGATTATATGTTATTATATGATTGATATATATTATAGGACGACAACGTAGCCGAGTCGGACAGGACGTGAGTTCACACCAGTCCGAGTACTTTAGCTGACAGGTGAGTATATCTCACTATTTGGCTATATTAAAATGAATGATTATATATTTATTGCGATCAAATTGTGAATGATATTACGAATATGTTTTGCTTATATATGTTTAATTACGAACGAAGTGTGAAAATGATTTACACGTACTTAATCGAATATGCGAATACAAGAATGAAATGAAAACAAAAAAGGAAACGAAATGATTATACGTGCGTACTAATATGAGTTTTGATATGAGTTATATGAAATGAAAAAGAGGAATCGTAGATACGATTCAAGTGAAACAAGTACGCAATATGAAAAAGACATACGAAACAGGTCTGTGAACGTGTTTATGTTTTTATATGATATGTAATATGTGATATGATATGTGATATGGAAAGGTGATGGAAATGTGATAAATGATCGATCATTTGGAGACGGGAGTAGGGAGACGGAAGTTAGGTTCATATGAAAAGGAGGTGGAAAACAATGTTTTCAAAACCAATAGGGAGATGGAAGTTAGGATTTATTATGAATGAGAACGTTCAACTCAAACGAATACGAATGAAAATCAATATGAGTTAAAAAGAATAGTTCAACGGAAAATGATGTAAATGGAAAAGAAAATGCAAAGGAAAAATGAAAAGGATAGAGAATACGTAAATACGAAATGAGATTTAATAATGTGCTATGTTCGTATTTTACTGAATGAGATTGACTAAAAAGCTTAGCTTGTATAAATATGATTGTTTAAGAGATATTATAAAATGAATTAAAGATTACTCACTGAGCCCGCAATTCACGCAACTGCGATGTTTGTTTCAGGTACAGGGATTAGCAGATGTAGATATTTTGATTAGCAGATTCAAAGTTTTACTTTGCTACAGGTGGGACAGCTGCTACCCGATCTACTTCTCTCTCTTCAGCTGATGCCATTAGGACATTTTGCATATATGTTTGATATGTTGTGTTATTATTATATAGTTTGTATAGTATATGTTGAGATTGATAGTAGATGATTTGATGTTATCTACAATTTGTTATGATAGTTATATGATGATTTCTGAGGCTCAGATCTGTTGATATCTGATGTTAAGGTGTATGTTGATGATATGAAAATTTGCGTGTGAGCTATATGGTTATGAAATTGATTTGCAGGAGGATTGCAATAGGTTATGAGATATCCATATTATAGCCGTTATATAGCAATTCTACGTAAAGTATGGACTTGCTTAATAAAGAATAAAGGGCGTATTAGCGTAACACAAAACTTAATCCATGGATGTGTTAACTAATACGATCGGTATTCTGGGAATATAACGGAATAATGGAAATTGGAATATCCGATCTATTGGTGTAAAGTTACTTTACGTAACTTAAAATTAAATAAGAAGTAACGAGAATAGTATATACGTGAATGATAAGAAAAAGTTTTAAATTATTTGTGACTAATACGGTAATTAGAATAGGATGTTTTATTACATCAAGTTGATATTTAGCTTAAAACGATAAAAAAATTATATATAAGTTAATATTTAAAAAATTAAAAAAACATAATAATTTAATATATATTAAGTTTAAATCTATAAAATTAGATATAAATCTATACATAAAAATGTTTAAATCTATATATTAAATTTACATAAAGTTTATATTAAGTTTATATCTACAAAAATTTATTCCGTTTAAAGTGCAATTAAAAAAATAAAAACTACCATTTTGTAATTTTTTTTTAAAAAATGTATATTTTTACAAATAAAAAAGAAAAAAGTTAGTATAAAATATAATTAATCTAAAAAAATAAACAAAAGTGAAAAGTGACCGAACAAGGCTTACCAAACTCAAGATATGAAATCGCAAGAGCCAAAATAAATTTCACGACTCCATTACACAAAATCTTGGATTAATTACATAGTACATTACATTTATCTTTTTATTTACAAAAATATAAATGTTTTAATTTTTTTTACAAAATAGATATAAACTTAGAGTTAATTATATGACATACCTTTTTTAGTTTAGACATTTTAAAAAATGTCTCTAATTGATTTTGCTTTAGATAAATGCACATGCTCATTTTTGTCTTGTAAAAATACCCATTTAAGGTTTTAGTTTAAGATACCTAACTGTCTAATTTAATAACTAAAAAGGGTTTTGTGGGAAAATTACATATTAAGAGTTAATGAAATCTTTTTAAACATACGTATCTTCAAAATTTCCTTTTCTTCACTCCATCTACCCTCTCTGCACCATCGCTCTCAATCTCAACAATTTTCATCTCTCTCCTCTGCCATGTCATCAACATCATCCTCAATAATCTCTTCTCTCTTCTATGGCGATGATGCTCAGAATGAGGTAATTTCTTTATTGTCAATGGTTTTTTTTGCTTTTTCTTTGTTCTTTTGATGTTTTTTCAATTTTAATCTTTTTGTTTTTGTGTAGTTTTTAGCTTTATGATTTGTTTTCACTTTCAATTAGGTTTTTGATTGTTATAGTTTGAATTTTGGTTTTGTCTCTGTAATTTGTGTGTTGTCTTATTAATTTGAACTTTGTTGAACTATTTTTTGTACTTTTTCAGAGATTTTGTTGTAGTTTTGAAGTAATATGTGTATTTTTTGATCTGTTTTGTTCAGATTCAGTACAAATGAACAATTTTGTACATATTTGAACAATATACAAGTTGTTTTTTTTTATCTAAACTGTTGTGCGATTGCCTAAATTGTAATTGGACAATCTTTTTTGAACTAATCTATGCTTTAATTTAGAAATTCGTTTAGTTGATCAAATTTGTACTTATTTGATCTGTACTTTCTTGAATCTTTTTTTTGAACTAATATGTACGTGCTTTGAATATTTTTTCAACTATCTTCAACTTTTGTTTCTTTTTTATCTAAATGATTAAATTTTTACTTATCTGGATATTTTATGCAGCATGTTGAATATGTGTTCCTAGTGAAATAACTTTTTGGACATATTATGCAGGATATTGAATACGAGGTGAACATAATTGATTAAAATTGGACATAATTGATCTAATTTGAACATTTCTTAAAAGAACATGTCCATAAATAAGTTTTTAAGACAAATGCATATTATTAATCATTTATTAACAAATTTTAAATTAATATAAGCTAAATTGAACGATTTTTAATAAATGGAAGGAAAATAAATTGGAATGAATAAAAATTTTTTTAAAAAATCAACTATTTCAAACTAATGAACTTATTTGAATTTTTTTGAACTTAATTGAAAAAATTAATTTAAAAGATGAATAAAATAAAAAAAAGAGAAAAATAAAGAGCAAGATAAGAAGATAATATTAGTAGGATTAAAAAAATTGAGAAAAACGTGAAAGAGAGAAAAGAGGGTTTGGAAGTGAGAAAAGAAGGATTAGAGGAGAAAAAAGAGAAATTAAAAGAGAGAAAAGAGGGATTAGGTCTTGTAACTGAATCTTTGATTTTTATATCATTCTATTTTTGTCCTTCTTAATTAAATGAGGTAGTTTTTTAATCTAATGATTGAAAGTGCACATTTTTTGAATAAATTTCTCTTAGTTGCATTTTTACAATATGTGTCACTAACTCATAAACTTAATATAAACTTCATATAAAATTTATATAAACTTTATTTAAACTTTATATATGAATTTAAATTTTTTTTGTTTAAATTTATATCTATTTTCATAGATTTAAACTTAATATAAACTTCTAACTTAATATAAATTAAATTGTTATATTTTTTTATAATTTTTTAAAGATTGACTTATATATAAATTTTTTATCGTTTAAGTTAAATATCAACTTGATGTAAGCAGTATATAAACTTTATCTACTCAGAATTATGGTATATTTACAATTTAATAAGTAAAAGTGCAAAATAACCTTCAATAATAACTAGTTTGTAAATAAAAACTAAAAAGAAGGTATATATGTAATTAGACCCAAAATCTTTATGCATCCTTCAAGCACTTGTACGCTGCAGGATGATATATATTACGATTAAATTATTTTATTAGTTTAAGTTATATTATAACTTAATATATTTTTAATAAATTATTTTAAGTTAAACAATTATGTAATAATATTTAAATGTAATAAAAGGTAAAAAAATATTTTAAATAAAAAATTATCGTGTAAGTGAATTTATTTTATCATTGAAATTATAATATACTTAGTATTATTTGTAGTATTCACAACCGTAAGGCTTATTATATTATTTGTATTTTTAAATTTTTTAATTTGTTAGTTGTTCCAAATATAAAATGTAGTATAAGAATTTCTGAAATTCATCCTTTTAATATATGAAAGAATTAAATTAGATATTTTTTGGAAGATATAATACGACAACAAAATTATACACATAATTCATAAGGTTTATGTAATTAAGCCTTTGAAAATATAAAAACTTTATAATTTAAAGGAATAATCCTTCAACCATTTAGTATATGGAGACAAATATAATATTATTAAATGGAATTATTTTTTTGTGTATATATATTTAATTAAAACAAAAAATTTAACGACAGTGTGCTTTGCAAATTATATAGAAAAGAAATGATATCATTAGAGTGGAGAATTTAAATTTCTATTTTTTCTCATAATTAATTACATTTTGAAATACATTGAACCTCTCCAATTACTGCAAATAATAGAGAAAGACCAACTCAAAAAAAAATAATAAAAAAAAAGAAAATTACAGCTTGATTTTTATTTAAAGTTGGAGCAATATTCCATATAAATTTTGCTCAAAGAACTCAGTTTGTTATTTATATTTAACTTCATTGGCTTATGTGTTCTTCGGCTTCTTCAATCTCCATGGATGTTAGAAGAAAAAAATGGTTACAGATCTCTGTTTTTAACACTTGGGAAGATCAGAAGGAGGTGGTAGAAGTGATTCTTGAGGCCCTTTTCCATTGTCAACAATAAATGCCATCTTTAATCCCCATGTTGTGTGAATTTCCAAATGGCAATGCATAAACCATACCCCTACAACCAATTTCAAATTAAATACACTGAAAAAAAATGTGGCAAAAGGGACGGTATTACCGAGAAATACACGATAAAAAGAAAATGTTTAAAGAATTATATACGATAAAGAGACAACAGGAGAACAACCGACCCCCTCGGCCCGACAGTTTCCGTCTCTGGCTATGAATCTAAATGGCAATGCATAAACCACACCCCCACAACCCAATTCAAATTAAATTATCAGTTCTAATAAAAAATATAGCTATAAAACGAAATCAAAAATATTTTTAAGGGAACGAAAACAGACGAGTTAAAAATAGTATAAAAAACACGACAATGATTGATGCTATAAAAAAATACACGGTAAAAGGAAAATGACTAAAGAAATATATACAATAAGGAGACGACGAGGGACGACCGACTTCCTCGTCGCCTCTGTTTCCTTCCCTGGCTATGAATCTAAATAAAAAGAACTTAATCATGTAGTTAATTACCTGGATTATCAGCTCTGAATCTAATGGCAGTCCAACCACCAGCAGGAACCCCAATAGTGTTCCTCTCAACAGGATCAACAAGATTGAACTTGTTAGGATCTTTCTTGGGATTGAAGTTACCAGTTCCTTTACCAACTTCGAAGAAATTAAATCCATGCAAGTGAATTGGATGATTTTCAGAAGTAATCATGCCTGTATCTTGCAAAACCAATTGAACTGTCCGGTTATATGCCAACCTATAAAGTCTAGTACCATTCTGAGTCTGGAAATTTGTCGGTTGAGTGCCAGTATAATTGAACTGATTTGGTGGGTTTCCCGGAAAATCATCAGTGAAAACTCCACTAATGTTGAAAAAATGTGCTTGAAGCAATGAAATCTTTGGCATAACAAATGAGACATTGTTGATATCAGCCACAACTCTGCTTCCATTAACACAAGTTTTACAAGGGCTCACACCAAGACCAACTGTGAACAACAATGAGTGATCAATCTTCAATGGGACATTAGCAGGGTACTGTTTTGAGTTCAAGCTCCTTAGAGCATCAACAAACTTTGAAGCCACAGCGGTGGCATTTGTCGGTGGCGGAACGGTGAGGGTCGTCGGAATGTTAGATTGAGTCCCAGAATAATGTAATGTGGCCGTAGCAGTTTTGTTATAAACTGCAATTGGTGCATCCATGAAAGGTGAGGCTGCAACTAAGTACTTACCAGAAGCACGATCTGCAGTTACTAGAACATTTGTGGTTTGGCCAGGAGTTATAACAATGGTGTCAGTTTTGAAGGGTTTAACGTATGTGGCATCAACTTCAACAACAGTAAGTTGATGTCCTGCAATTTTAAAAAATAGTTCTTCATTAAGTGCAGCATTGATGATTCTTAGCAAATATGTTTTTCCTGCTTCCACTGCTAATCTGTATCCTCCTGCATTTCAATTTGCCAGGATAATCAGATTATATAGTCTAAATTATTACGAGTTCTGTCAAAAAATTGATTGGTTTTTGGCTTATTACCTTGTTTAGAACATGTAGAGATAGGGCCTGGATGACCATTGATAGTGTGAGCATCAGAGACATTTGGTGCCAACCCAGATTTCATAGCTTCATTAATCACAGCTTCAACATCCGATTTCCACCATTCACCTACATTTTCACAGCCCAAATTCAAAACCAACACTTACAAACATGATTAAAAATGTTCAGAGTACCAAAATTTAAACTTGGACTAACCTAAAACAACGATTTCTTCCTTATGAGGAGCGGGAAAGGGGTAAGGAACACCACGTTTGGGCAAGATAATAATAGCACCATGGACGGTTGCTCTGAGCCAGAGGATGTGGGCATGCCACCAGAGTGTGCCTCTTTGTCCGGTAAGTGTGAAGTTGTAAGTATAGGTTCGGCCTGGCTGGATTGGACACTGTGTTATGAATGCAGGACCATCAGCCCAACCTGTTCGCAATTGTCTAACTCCATGCCTTCACACAATCACAAAAACATGAATAATGACACTACAATCGTCTTCAATACTAAAACTAAGTAATTAGCAAGATCGAATCCCAGTAGAATCACGCTCATGAGAGAGGAGTTGTGGCCTGCTCGGATCCCAAATTAGTCCGGATACCGAGTGGTTAAGACTAAAAAAAGTAGCAGATATAAACTCACCAGTGAATGCTGAGGTTGTATTTGACATGGTTGACAACCTTGACAAGAACGGTGTCGTCTTCTCTGGCAACAAGAGTTGGACCTGGGAACTTGCCGTTGACAGTGACAATAGGTTTAGTAGAACATAATCTTCTTGTGTTTTGCATTACCACCTGCATTAACATTTTCATTAAAAGAAATAGTCAGTAGTCACTCTCCTAATTGGTGGCTCGAACCAGACCTACAGTCACCAAACTTGGATGACTCATGTCAGCCACTCTGCCACCTTTGCTGTTATGCCAAGAAATAGTTCTAGCACAACAAGAAAAATCAATATCTTCCATTTCCGATGAAATTCGCCTTGAAATATATGGATTTATGAAGAAATTTGTCTGTAAATGGTCATCGAAAATAATGGTGTCAGAGATCATATTTTCGACAAGTTCCGTTGGAAATTTCACGCGAAATTTGTTGAAACCGTCAAAATTTATCAAAAAGTTCAATCTTGTCACCGGTCTATTCCGACTAACTTTGATAAATTTAAATCTTTTTAAGCAGATATATATATATATATATATATAAAGAAAAGGAAATGCTAACGGCATTGCCATAATTCAAACTTCTATACGGTTTAATTTGATGTATGAATATTAGTACTAGAAACTGAGATGACCACTCATCCACCAAAAATTTTCATGCACAAAACTAATACAATTGGATTAGCTCAAATGGCTGCTTGTTATCGTTGAGAATTTGGATTTTGGTGGTTTTTACTAATCCAATTAGTCCGTTTAAATCGATTATATATATAGTCACTTACAAGAAAACGTGTTTTTATGGAAATACTTGCACCAATTAAAAAAAATTCGAAACTCCACCGGATTTGTCTTATTTTCTCCGAATTAAAAGCTCCGAAAAAACCGACTCGAACCAACCTAACTGAAATAACCGAAATTTGAGTCGGTTTCAAAATAAATTTTCCGAACCTTGGTTCGAGTCTGGTTCTTAAGCCGTATTCAACACAAAGTGGCATTGAAGGTTTGGCTCTTGATGAGGACTAAACATGCATGAGCTACATTCATATTTTGAACGCGAATCATAGCAATATAAAAGATCGTTCTCGATAAATATACAAGAGATTAGTTATGGAACTTACGTTGAACTTGTAATGTCGAAGCATGCACTCGACAGAAGCTGGAAATAAGCAAGCAAGAAGAAGGAAGGCACGAATCCATGGCACCATCTCCATCTTCACAGCAGTAACGTGTCTCCCAAACAAGCTCAGAGAGAGAGAAGATCTTTGTTTTATGGTATAGCTTCCTACTTTGGTTCGTACTAAGAAGTATGAGAGTCATGCAAGTTTATAAAGACAATATTTATTCGATGGAATGTCGTTTTAAGCAATTAGGTGAAGGACAAAATACTTAAAGGTTAAGCTTTTATTTTTAGTATTTGTAAAATTTTTAACCATAAAATAAATAAGTTATATATATGGAAATTTCGAAAAAAATAAATAAATTGAGCCCAATAAATTCCTTTTACTTTTAGTTAGACTTTTTGTGAAATTTTCCGAGTCATTTTACCTAAAAATATACAAAAAAATAATAATTATCAACATATGATATGTGTTGAAATATTTATCAATTAAAAACAAATAAAAGGAAAATTTTCAATTAGTGTGAATAGTCGATTTTCATCGTTTATAATAGTAAAAACAAACCACGTATTCCGCTCTTTATAACTATGAAATACTAAAAATTAACTTGTCAGAGATTAATTCTTATGAATTATGAACTCTAATAATATTAATTAGACACAAACAAAACTATTTGAATGTCGAAAAAATAAGTAAATATTTTTTAAAGATTTATTTCGAAAAATCAGAAGGATTTCTTGTGTAGCAAACAAAGTAGTTATGCATCAAACTTAGATACCATTTGAAGCTAAGGCAGTGAAGTTATTGAGTGTGGAAAAGTGGTGGCAATTGACTTGACTAGTGGTCATTGGTGACCAAGAGGACTTGTTTGGTCCAACCGTAATGGTTGAAGTACGCCCCATCCTCCTCTAACCATACCAAATTCTATAGATAAGTGGGATAAGACATGATAATACGATTTATGAGTATACGTTTATAACACGACATGAACGATACAGATTCAATTTTTGTAATACTTATACGACAAATAATGACATTAGATAGAAAAATTACACGACATGATTATAAAATGTCTAATACAAATTTATAGCTTCTGGTTGAGAACACCATCCGATTAATATATTTTTAACTTTGTTGTACTATTAACATTCCTTTGATAATCATTGTAGTGCAATTTAAGCAACTAATTGGAAAATTTATGTGTTGAAAACTCTTACAACAGATTATTAAAATATTTCATGAATTTATTAATTTCTTTTATTCAATTGTGAAGAATGTGAGTGCTTTCGAAAATGATGTTATGTATCGATTACATGCATATTTTCTAGACTATCATACTTGCTTAATTCGTGTAAAGTAAGTTATGATCATACAATGTAGTTCCACTTTTTGCCTATAATTTAAGTTATGTTCATACAATATATATATATATTCACTTTTTGCAGGCATTATTTTGAACAGTTTTATGTATACCTCAGCACAGAAAAAATAAAACGTGAAAAAATCAAAAACTTATTCCATAAAAATAAAGCATAAAATATTTTATCTCATAATCTAGAATATTTGTCTTTTTTAATTTATTTATGGTAAACATATTGATATTTTTACCATTTTTTGAAAAACAAACTTTAATGGTCGAGTGTTGACCTATAAAATTCTTAAGAATTCAATAAGAACAATATATAATTTAACTAATTTTAATTAATACAATTATTATTTTCTTAGAAATTTTAAAATTTTTAGTGCATCTATGTTTATAATACGAAGAGAATATATGTTTATTTTTGGTGGAAATTTTGCATGTGGTTGATGTTGGGATTAGTTGGGGAAAGAGAAGAGATGGAATAAAAGGGAAGCGGTGGGTGAGTTGTGACAGTTCCATAAATATATATATATATACACATTGTGGGGGAATTAATTTCACTAAGCAAAATAGAAATTATTTTTGGTTGAAATGTACTTTTCATTATTTCTTCTTTTTCCTTCCTCCGATTTTGTTTTTTCTTTTAAAGAAATATACACAGAAGATTGCGTAAAAAAAGCTCATCAACCATTCTTAATCCAAATCCACTTATGGAATAATGTAATTATTATTATTATTATATATATATTTGGTAAACAGAGATTAAAGTATTGTGTAGAATTAATTAAGCAAAGAATGACCCCATTCATCTCAGATGCTACTTATCGATCACTTTGGTTGTGTTGTTATTTTTCATGGTCAGTTTCTAAATATTATAATGGAGGCATTACCTTTTCTTGTAGTTTTATTCCTAAGTTTACAGCAACATTTATGCATGAATTAATATATGTTTTTTATGGACTTAATTAGGTTTCAACTCAGGTTTTACAATTAAGAATGCAGCGGATTGTTATATATTATGATTATATTCATTTTATCGATTTAATTTATAATATATATTTTTTAAATGTAATTGATAATTTTAATAAAAATATAACAAAAAATAATAGGTATTTTTAGTAAAATAAATAATAATATTTATTTTAGGCTCTACTTGCGCAAAATAATAAACATTTTCATACTAATTGCTTTCAACCACATTTTGTTCAACGCAAGCGGTATGACTAGAAATCGTATATTATAATTGTATTAATTTTATCAATTTGCTTTCTCTACTTTCCTCTTTCGGTTGTGGATAGTTTTTTTTTTCTACGACCAATTGGTTGGTACAATATTTTAATAATTGATATTTTACACAAATCATAATTTAAAAAAATTAATAAAAAAATGGAGTCTATATATAAACAATAGATTCCTTTGAAAAAAGTCGCAAGAGCTTCAACAACTATTTCGTTGCAAAAAAAGAAAGTTCATATGCTTTTTTGAGAGTCACAAGAGCTGTAAAAGTTGCACCTGCATGGAAAACTTAATCTTAATGGGTCCAATATTATTAATTTGTAAGTGTAAATTTATGGTAGGATATAATATGACACGATTACAATAAGATTAGCACGAACGAATCGACTCGGATTATGCATACAAACGTAGCATTTGGATTGGTGAGGTACGTGGCTTCATTCCTTTAAAACTTGGAAGCTAAGCATAAAAAGGAATGCAGAAGCATTTGGTAATGTGAACTCCCACTTCACCACTCAGGTCTTCACTCTGACTTCTTGCTGCTAAATGACAGACACTTGCCTTTCCATCGATGCAACAATTCTAACTAACGAAACAGTTCGAAAAATATTTCTATCTTAACGAGTTCATCCATAACGCGATAGATGAAATCGGAATCAAACACATATAATTAGGTAAGTATTTG
Organism: Breynia disticha f. nivosa; assembly: GCA_948193385.1. Taxonomy (NCBI): domain Eukaryota; kingdom Viridiplantae; phylum Streptophyta; class Magnoliopsida; order Malpighiales; family Phyllanthaceae; genus Breynia; species Breynia disticha. The sequence goes on along the minus strand of CANYCX010904433.1, from coordinate 5,586 downwards.
GACTTAAGTTTTTTTTTTTACAAAGAAAAACTTATAACAAATAAGAAACTCTACATCATTCAACGAGAAGCAGTAAAGCGTACGTACTTATGCATAATCTCCTCCTCACTATGTAAATTGTAATTAGAGGTGGCTGACAACGTTATTATTTTTAGGTATCTCTTTTATTCTGCTACGTTAATTAAGTTAGTATTTTTTTTAAGATTACGCTTTTTAACTTTATGTATTATTGTTTAATTACACCGTGTTGAGATATCACTTTAAAAGGAATCACATACCTATTTCAGTTACCATCAAATTTCGTCGTATGAATTAGAAATATGATTTTAGGGTAGAAATGTTTATCATTTGAATTTAGTTATATTTAAATCAGTGATGGAAATAAAAATATCTTTAAAAAAAGAAAATAGACAAGTTAAAAATAATATAAAAAATGCGACAAAAGAGAACATTATAATAAAAAATATATGTTAACAAATAACTAAAGAAATAAATACAATAAAGAAGTGACTGATCACCTCGCTTCTTTATTTCCTTCCCTTATTCAAATAAAACAATAAAAATTCTATTCTAATAAGTTTAAGGGAATACTTTGTAATTATAGAGATAGAAAATTCTATTCTAGTCTTTATTGTATGGCAAAATCTGGTCATAAACTAGTTGACTTTTTTTGAAAGGAATCATTTATTGAAGGGGTATCTCAACTCTATGTAGCGGAATAAAAGAGATACCTCGAAGACAATGATGTCTAACTACAATTCTTACTCTGAAGAAGAGGTTAATGTAAGTGATCCGATCTCCTGTGCTTACTCGCTCAATGATTTATGTGAGAAAACTCTTAGCTTTTTTTTCTTGATAGGTTTATAGCAAAAAAAGAAAGAAAGAAGAATAATTTGTCAAAGTATTTCTTTCTCATTCGGAAACTGTGGTTTTTTTAAACCTTATATAGGTGAACAAATTACCAAATAATTTTCATGTGTAATACTTAATTATACCATAGAATTAAACACTAAACTAATATGTATTTGGTCTTGGTTTAATTCAACTTCTACAAACTGTGTCTGTTTGGTATTACATTTTGAAAAAATTACAATTTTTGGCTTTAAAAAACAATTTTAACATTTATGTGTTTGATAATATTAAAAATCAATTTTTACTAAAAAATCTTTTGGTGAAAATACTGCTATTTAAAAAACATTCATTTGATGTTTTGTTAAAAAAAAATTTCAAACATAATATTTTTAACTTTGACTAAAATATTTTTAATTTCAATTGAATTTTAATAAAACCTATTATATTGGATATGTTAATTTATAATATTTTTATAGTATATTACTAAATAATTACTTTTTTTAACAATAATTTTAGAAACTAGATATGTTAATTTATTATATTTTTTTAGTATATTACTAAATAATTACTTGGTTTTTTTTTCAACAATAATTTTAGAAACTAACACTTCCCTTCAAAGAAATCAAAATACACTCATAATCTTACGTTACATGAAATTCATCCAAATTAACTAAAACAAAAAAAAATGAGGGCAGTTTTGGGAAAAGATATACCAAAAAGGAATTGCATGCACACGTGGCGTCACGAATTGTAAATCAATTTTGTTGGAAAAAAAGGAGGAAAAATAAAATTAGCAATGGAAGCAACAAGCTGTGTTGAAAAAGACTTAGATGAGAAGTAGAAAACAAATGTTTTTGCTTTTTTCCACATACACACAGTCTTGTGTAGATGCTAACGTGCACATTTTTTTTTTTTTTTTTTTTTTGAAATAAGCACATTTTTTTTTATTTGTTGCTTAAGTTTTAGGTAAGGACTGGGCTAGTCTACGGACTAAGGGCAGAAAGCATTATTTTAGGTAGTTTGACGAATCAGTAGACCAGTCGGCCTATATGTCTCCCCAAGTGCCACTACGATTTCAGGATTCGAACCGCCCACCTTTAATGTGAGAATTGAACCCTTAATCGTTGAACCCACGTACGATTAATAGATACTAACGTGTACATAGCTTCACATATGTAGTTAGTTAGTTAAAGTCTAACACGTTTCATGTTTTCATTTGTTATTAGTTAGTACAAATAGACAAGTTGACATATAGTCATTATATTCTAGATTCTATAACTAACAATGTGTAAAAAAAGTTGACATGTAGTGTGTACATTCTAGATTCTGTAACTACCATGTTTGAAACTCATCCAGAGCAGTCTTAAAAATATTGCGGTCTTAAAAAAAATTAATTTATTAAAATTTAATTTAATAAATAAAATATAAGATTATTATTGTCTAAATAATTTATGTAAAATAAAAAAAATATGAAAATTAAAATATTTACAGATTATTTTGTAAATATTTGTTTGTGCCAAAATTAATTCTGGCCCATGGTCCGAATTAATCGGATAACGACAACTATCGGTACATATTTTTGACCCGTTACGACAGTTACGGCAAAAAATATTATGGAGTTAATGCGCCGAAAAAAAGAATAAATCAGATATATGGATATATTTTATAAGGAAAGAGATATCAATATTTGCCAAAGGCAAGACAACAAAATCAGTCAATGGAGAATATGTGGGCTGTCAAAGAAAAGATTCTCTGCAAAAAGGAGGAAGCAAATATTTGATTTATTGTCTAAGGAAAGAATGATCAATCAAGAGGATATTGATTTCTTGCCAACGGTTATAATGTATTATAAATACAGAGAAAAAGAACAAGACACACACACCTCAACTAAAAACACAACCCTGACAAAAAACTTGTCGACTATGTAAACTTCTGCTGCCCCTGGTTTTTCCTTTGACAGACTTTCTTTTCACCTTCAACCAAACCACCATTGCCCTTGGCTTTTTTTGCTTCCGATCCAGTTTATAATTTGCAGTCTACTTCTCCAATCTCCGATCTAAATTACCAACCTCTTGTCCCTGGAAAAAAACCTTCTGTCCCTGGCCGCGTTCTCCTCCACTAGCCCCATTTTCTACTGACCCTGGCTCTATTTCAGCTCCTGGCTTGCAGTCTACGTTTTTAGACCTCCTTTTACACTTTTTGCAATTCGTTCCTGGAAAAAGTCCTCTGCCCCTGGTCGGACTTGCCGTCTCCTTCAGTTTTCGGCTACTCTTTTTATTTTTCTGTCATTGTTTTTGGTTTCCAGCACATATGTTCTTATTTTTGTCACTGTTATTATAATTTCCAGCATTTTATTTCAATGGCTATTTACTTCGCGTTTGTTAATATTGCTATTGGCGATTTGCGTTGTCATCATTGAGTCAAGGACCTTTGGAGTGATAAAGTCGCCCCCTTTATTATTTCGCTACAATCGCCTGAATATGAAGTCAGATTTACGTGCGCATTATTTTATTTCTAACGACTTGCTTTGTTTTTTTCCCAGTTTGGAAACACTATAATTTCCTGGCACGCTCGCGCAACCATCCTTTTCCAAAGGAGCGTTCGATTTTTCCCAAAAAGGGATAAACAATATTATTAAATTATTTGACGAATTAATATAATTTTATCCAAAAATATTAGTGTTAGCAAGTGTTCTATGTCATTATGTATCCTTTCGTCCATTAATTCAGTGGTATATGCGATCAACCAACACACTGAGGGTGCAAGTCTAGCTTTGTAGCAGCACTAGGGGAAGGCATACATGTGTGCTGGTTCTCCAAGTCTCTTTAAGACTCCTGTCTTTAGTTTGTGGACTAGCCCAGCTATTTTTCTAAACTTTTTAAACAAAAACAATGTCTTGTTGATTACTTTAATATGATTGTATATTAAAAAAAATATGTTAACGTATTTATTCCAAAATTATAATTATATAAACTCAAATTAATATCTCACCAAGAGGTCATTCACTTAACGAGGCCCTAGACATTGAGTCGATCCTATCAGTGTAAACTTTATTTCTGTGTAAAAATTAATTATTAATGAGGTGTTACGTAGAGAACAATTTTTTTCGTGTAAACTCTTTAAATCCCATATTAATTCTCATATTTTTTTTTAAATAAAAGTGTGTCAAGGTCTTCTTGTGACCCCCAAATTCGACTGTCATTTACGTATTTTCTGCCCTTTCCGTCAAATGGCACCCGAACTTGGAGATCAAAATTTTTATATAAAAAAAATTTAGATAAAACATAAGGAATTAAGAATAGGAGGAATAAAATAAATTCAACTTTATAAGCACACACATTTCATTTCATCAAAACATTTACAAAAGTTTGCGAAGGTCCAATCCCAATACATCACGAAGTTTACAAAATATGACAGGTTAAGAAGGAATAAGAACTGAAAAATCTTATTTCAATCATAACCTCACAAAATATAAATAATGCACTATGTATGATTTGTCATGTACAAGGTAAAATTTCTACATAGTGCACCGCCCACCTCAAATTCTCTCACAGCAAGTCCTAAACTTGAGCAGCAAAGTACCACCTTTGCGCCCAAAATTTATCCTCTTTGATTTTCTGCCGAGCGAGGCAGGCATAAAACGCGTGAGTCATGAAACTCAGTAAACAACACTACCATAAAGGTCAACTTCACATATTTGTATGTTTAGCCAAATATGCATTCACATATTTCATAAATTTCATCTCCATACTAATAATTAAATCATCAAACATGTATACAAATAATTGGATTTAACAATCTTCAAGCAATTAAATTTATAGTGTGATGAACAGTGTCAAACGGTTTGGGAAAGTCGTTCGTCAAACTGTTTGGTCATTCTGTCAAGCCATCAAATCCGAATGGTTTGGGAAACGGTTTGGCTAACCCGTTCTTCAAACCGTTTGGCTCCTCTGGATTGTGCAAAAATTGAAACGGGATGACGAATGGTTTGGCTAAACCGTTCGTCAGATCGTTTGGCCTCTCTAGAATGTTTTAGAAAATAGAACGGGTTGGGGAACGGTTTGACCAGATTGTTCTCCAAACCGTTTGAGTCATCTGGAATGAAAAATTTTGTCAAAACAGTTTGGAAAATTGTTTGACAATCCGTTTCTCAAACTGTTCGAGTCCCCTGTATCCAGAATTTCTGCAGATTTACACTTGATCATCCAATCATTATTCATCACAATTCACAACAGCATTTCTCATATCAATCCATATCATTCCAATTCAAATTTACTCATCATATCCAACTTTGTACTCAACAAACATTAATCACAATCCTCTAAAACATAATGCACTCAACTTAGCATTATGAATTGATCAACAATCATTCACAAATCATTCATCAAATCTCATATTCAAAACCAGCACGACCCGTAATTCAATCTTACATAATCGATATCAAACCATTGTTAACAAGCCATATAAACTCAATTTATCACAATATCAAATAGACAATAATACATTTAAACAAACCTCCGAATACCACAATTTATTTGACAATCACATAAATATGATTATAACATAATTTCGATAAAACATGTCAACTCAATATAATAAATATGTTCACAAAGAACATGTCAAACGCAAAATAATAAGTATGAATGCATATGGTCTAATGCATTCCTCAATATGATCATACCCAGAATCCTATTAATTATGCCCTTATTTGGCCTTAAAATTGACGTTTGCAAA
>CANYCX010904141.1:0-15486 GCA_948193385.1 Breynia disticha f. nivosa | reverse complement strand
TATATATATATATATATATATATATATATGATAATTTGTTTTGATAATTTTATGCAAACATACATATTACCATTAGTGGTGATCAAAATAAGGTAATCGTGATTTGTACTCGGGTGAAGAACAAAAAGATAACCATTACAGAGGATAGTTTATGCCATTGGTTAGGGATGAAGAGAGGAGATGTTAGACCCACATTCTCAAATGATGATCATAATTTGGAAAGGATAGACCTAGATGAGTCAGATGAACAGGAGGAAATGGAGCAAGAATGGACATTCAATTTGGAGGATGGTTTTAGGAGACTTAAGAAATTGGTGGTAGTGCCAATTGATAGGCAATTAGAGGCAACAAATATGTAAATTGCTTATTTGATGCTTCATTATGATATTAATCACAACATTCTTTGAAGAAGGCTAACAATAACCATATTACTAATTTGGATGTTAAGATTAACTTCCCTTATTTGATCTTTTAGATGATGAAGAGGACGTGTTGACTCTTTCATACTTTGACATACGCCTAACGTAACCGTAAAAGGTTGACAAGTATGGGTATGATTGGGCATGCTAAGAATTCCAAGTAAAAGAATGAGTGAAGTGAAGGGATTGCCCTCTCATGAAAATTAGAGCAGATATCATTGGCCGCTTGATAGACAAGATTGGGAAGAGTGTGGCTGCATCCGAATGAAATGATTAGGTCATTTATTCACACTTATCAATTTTTTCATAAAGATCAAGAAAGTGATTTATCACTTAATAAGGGTGTTTGGGACATGCCTTATGCTAATCATCATATTAGATCAAGGGTTAAATTTGAATTATGGGAAGGCTGTTGACACTACTCGTCAGCTATTTAATCTTGGATGATCGTAGTGTCTTACTTGAGACCGCCTATGATTTATGAATTCTTTAATTCATTACCTTTATTAAATATTCCTACAGATCTCACATGGATAATGAAAAACCAAAATGGGTATTTTTGGAATTTCAACTTATGCCAAAATTCGGTAGTCGGGTGAATCAGGCATTTGGGCCAATTTTGGTAATTGGGCCCAATATGGATGAAAAAATAATTTATCATTTCTTACATGATTTTAAGACAAAGATTATTAGTTAAATATGATGTCTTAAATTAAAACATGTAAGAGGATAAAGTGGAGAAAATTAGGAAGCCTTGTCATAAATTAAGACAAGATAATCTAAGATGAAATAAAAGAATTTCTCTTTTATTTTCTTACATTATATACTCGGCAATGAGAGGCTTTTAAAATAGAATTTGTTTTAATTTAAATACATAACAAAATCCTAATTATATTAGGATTGTTGGTTAAGAAGTTTGATTAGATAAAACTCTTTTAAAAGAAACATAACCCTAGTTTTTTAAATACATTCAAGTCGTCCTCTCCTTAGAGTTCTCTTAGTTATGCCTCTTCTCAAGAATTCAAGAAGGTGATTCTTTGGTTTTTCTCCAAGAAGAACGATACTTTGATGGGCTGATCATATCGTTTGATCGCGTGGTGCTCTTAGTTTTGAGAAAACTTCATTCGTTTGACAAAAAACTGTTGCGCCCAAATTTTAAATGCCATTTTTCAAATAAAGTATATAAACTGGCAACCATTTTTTTTAAAAAAATAGTTTAACAAGACAAGAGATAGGAAAGAGAGATAAACATGCATTACTAAAAACTTTGGCCGATGTCAGACTATATACAAAATCAAGCTATCAAAGTGTGGAAGCTATGGAAAAAGGTTTTTAAACTCAATGCATGTAAATCCTCTATCTATATGAATGTTCGTATAAGTTTACAAAAGTCAAAAGAATAAAAGTCCAAACGCTAGGAGCCACGACCTCAATAAGTGTATTGCACTGCTAGTTGTCAACCGAAAACAGAGTCCTACTATTGACTATCAATGCTCTGCATAACAACACAATCCACACACATGTGAGTAATTTAATTACTTAGTAAGTGCATTTAAAACACTTAACAAAGTAGTTAATGCATAATTGCTCATTATTTATCAAGTTTTACGTACATTATGTGATAGGGCAATCATCCCTATTTAACCTCTTTCAAATATGTTCATTAATTGAGCCTCATTTGATACATAGTTTTCCCAGCAAGCACAGGCATGCCAATGAGCACGACCCTCATGCTCTTTAAAGAAAAAGACATTGTCTAGCATAAGCTCGTGCTGGTCATCACGGGTGCCTCCATTTTGAACTAAGTCAGTTTACCAGCACGACCCTCGTATCATTTGGCATGAGTTCGTGGACATTTCTTTCTGTTTTCGTGGTCTGGCATGAGGTCGTCCCTGTGGGCACGCCCACTGTGTCGACCTGCTAGAACTTGCATTTCACACCAACATTTAAGGCACACAACTACTAATCAACCAACAACATTTAATACATAATCCTACCTTTCCAATATCATTATACATCATTAAATCCAATGCAAAACCAATCATAGTACATCTTAAAATCAACTATCCACATCACATTATCCTAACAATATTAGAACTTAAGCAATCAGAGTTATTCAAACACTTTCCATGGCCACATTTTTTCACATTCATTAAACAAGCTTCACACAAGATTCATATGTCATATGAACAAACAAAACATGCAACAACACTCAAACTCCTAGGCCCAACTTTGATGAAGAGAGAGAAAACAGTCTGAGAGCAGCAGTTGACCCACCTATCAAGTATATACCTCTATATATGCTCTCTACTAGATCCTGAAACAGAAATCGTAGTTGCATGAGTTGCGGGCTCAGTGAATAGTCTTTAAAGATTAATTTAACTATCGGTATAAGAATAATAAAATATAAAAAGAGTATGAACGATTATAATTTTGATTCAATTGCATTTCATGTTATCTTTTTAGTTCGATCTGATTTTCTGAGATTATCTCTTTGCTTTCTATTTCCTTTAATCCGTTCATTCATATACGATGCTCTTTATCATTTGTCATGCAACGTAATGTCTTATGCAATATGCTCAATATCCCTTCTGCATGCTTCCTCTCCAACATGATCAATGTGATGCCAAAATCTAAAAGCTCATTTTACAATAAACCTTGAAATTTGCACCCTATTTTTTTCTTTTTAAAACTGTAGGAGGGAGAAAATGGAACATAGTTTTGCAAACATCAAAATACCAACCAAGGTTGGCCATACACAATGAATTTCAAATTACAGAAGCGAATGGAAAATGTTTACATGCCATGTTTGAAAATTCTCATAAATGTTAAAGTTGTACAGGCATATAACACAATATAACCAAAACCCTAGGAGCTCGACCTTTCTTTAATATCGCACCGCTAGCCCTGCCGAAAAGTTGTCCTGTCACTTGTACCTATCACTCTGCACACAATACAGCAATACACGCGTGAGTATATAAAATACTCAATGAGCGACCCCTCAGTGTTATTATACTGTGGTGCAGGGGAACCTTCAGTCAACACGGGTCTACGAATGGAGTACAAAGTCGTATTCGGACCCAAGTCCCCTAATGGCTCACCTTAGCAATGCCACAACAATCGTTTTAAGTGTTTATTTGCTAATAAAATAATCCTAAACCATTATGATACTTTAGATATTTATTAGTATGTTATTCGGGCTAAAAACAGCATTCTGAACCAAATTAATGTACGTTTATACAGCCACTAATGTACGTTATTCTTCAGAACCTTCCTACAAGTTCCAGCAATGAATAACGTAGGTTATTCATTTGGTAACATACATTACCATATCTTAACGTACGTTAATATGAACATTAACATACGTTAAGTCTAATCAGAACCATTCTGTTCATTCTTTTAATTCTCTCTGAGGCTTAACCATTTCATTTAACCTCAAGGCATCTCAAACCAATCTTTTTAGACTCTTAATCAATCATTTTACACATCTTAAAACCACCCACAATATCCTTAATTAATCAACCTAACGCACAACACAACAAACACGTATTCATTAAACAATTATGCCATTTCCAATTTACCTTTAAATCTAATTCCACCTTCAATCACAATAACACTTTACAATAAATCTCGACAATTCAACACACACATACGATCATACATACTTTATTTTTCCAACATAACACCGACTATACACATGCCTTCACGCCATTTAGTTTATGATCATTTACACTTTGAACATGCAACCACACATCGTATTTATCAATTAAGAATCCATCACAACTTAGCATACAAACATAATTTATCTAGGTCAAGTTATCATTCACATCATTACCATATTCATGAACACTTATCCTCATTTTATCACAAAGCATACAAGCTCACATTATGTCTCACAACTCATATAGTTCATCATATAAACATATAAACATACAACACAACAAGAGTCCATATCATAACAACAATAATTCATGCTCTTATCATAATTGTAAACTGTTCACATTCATTTTTCACTCACCCGATATCATGTCATGATGTAATGATTGAATGCATATGTAGTGCTAATGCATTAACACACAAATGATGTGCTTCAAAGCCTCAAACACAGTCAGAGAGAGACTCCACTCCATCTCTACTGTCTCAAACATAGTCAGAGAGAGACTTTACTCGATCTTTGCTATCTCAAATCAAGAGAGAATCCACTCTCATTGCGCATTTGGCCACGAGGCCCTTGTTTTCTGTGCGTTGGCCACAAGGCCCTCATTTCTTTTTCTCAACACAATTGGGCTAATTTCCCCCATTTTATCACATATGAGCCATAAGCTCCCTTTATTCCAATGCATGAATATACACGTGCTCATGCCAACACAATAATGGTATGTATGAATGCAATTTCATGCATTTCATCTCAAATTGTCTCAATAATACATCCACATGAATGTTCCACAAATCATTCATAGCTCAATACAAGCTATCATTCTCAATATAGCCGAACTTGGCATAACGAATATACACTTATGTAACTCAAAGAGAGTTCATCACAAATTCAATAAGGAACATTCATATCGCGCATATGATAATATAATATGGTTTATCACATCATTCTCAAATTTATAATCCTTCAACCATACACAATTCTTCATAAGTTCATACTTATGATCATACAACATTTCCATAAAGAGCATATATCCACAAACACCATTTAGTTTCATTCATCACAACACAAGACATAGCAATTGCCAAACAATCATACAATCATCATCTTAGGTCATCTTACGAACAAGCAAGTCATCTTAAATCATTTCTTTCTCAACCTATTCCAACATACTAAACTCAACTCATACATCCTCCTTACAAGCCAACTAAGTACCGTACAAGCATAACATTCTCAAGGCACATTCTAAACATACAATCATATCCAAAAAACTGTCATAAGTTTCCACACAGTGGACATTCAACATATCATTCATCTAAGCATACATTTTACACTATCACATGGAAAATAGCACATTTACAACATAGAATTAACGACACAAGAATTAACACATCCATAGTAAGCATCTAGCACACTTACTAATCATCTCCTAAGAAAACTTCCAAAGTTCCATACAAGCATACCATTCTTTCATGAATACTTTTCTAATATCACATAATCAAATATAACATCTAAACCATACAATCAACCAAAGCGAGACAACCACTGCAAGAGTAAGCGTCGAGAACACTTACCTCAGAATCCATGGACCGATTCGTCGCCTGATCCTCGATTCGAGTTCCAAATACCGATGCCTACACACATTTAATCTCATTTAATATCGTTTAACATACAATGTATTCAGTTTTAACATTCTCTACTGGTTTCCCTAAAATCCCCAAATTTCCACAAAACCTAATTCCTTAAATCTCAACAAATCTTTTGTTTTCGGGTTAAATACTTATAGAATAAGTAACTACAACCAAAACCCAACAAAACCCTACTAAATGTACACCATTTCATACACATTTTAGCCCCAAAAAAACCTACTAAATGTACTCCATTTAATACACATTTTGCCTTGAATTGGAAATTCTTACCTTTCCTTTTACTTGACTTTAAACCCTAATGTGGGAAATCTAGTTGGGAGGATTGTTGTGCTATTAATCCGCTGAAATCCCCTTGTTTACTAGTAGGTTTTGTGTTTGGTGTGTGGATGTTAGGAGAGAGTTTGGAGGGTTGGGGGTTGTTTTCCCCCGGTTTGGCTTGTTTTCGGCCTTTTAATGACATGTCCAGACTCCAGTTAACGTACGTTTTTTAATCATTAACGTACGTTAAAAAATATGGGTTTTGGGGAAACTATAGTGAATAACGTACGTTATTCTTCACTAAACCTACGTTATTCAACTTGCAGTCACATTAACGTACATTAATAAGGGGATTAACGTACGTTAATCATGCTCTGACAGTACCATTTCACATTTTCGAAACTCTTTCGATCGCCGACATATATATACTTGTACATACCCATTTATAACTTATGATAACATCATTCCACAAAATTTAAACATTTTTCTAACATCAATTAACATGAATTAACATCCCCATTTCATAATCATTATTTCATTTTAATGTGGACTAATATCATATCATATTTGTATATGTTTCTATCATATCCATATCTTAATGGATATCAAAATCTCGTATCCATATCAATCAATGCAGACATGCAAACGTATATCGATGAATAAACATAAATGTACCAGTTTGCATTTTCATTTTTTTTGTACCTGTTTGCAATTCGATAACATAAACGTATTCGTTACGAATTTTATACAAATTTCACATTTTACCATTCCATTACATTTGATCGCAATTCATATATATATATATATATATATATACATATATATATATATATATATATATATATATATAAATATATATATATATATATATTAATAAGTTTTTGTGTAAAATCTTATATATATATATATATATATATTAATAAGTTTTTGCATAAAATCTTCTTCTGTTTTTTCATAAATAACTTTTAAAATGTTTGGACAGGAGTCAAAAAGTGGTTATAAAACTTTAGATACCGGTAAATCTAGTAATCTTTTTCTAAGATTTTCTAAAGAAGAAGATAAAAATTGACTCTATTGAAGATTCTGTATTTTTGTATTTAAATTTAAAATCATTTGTCCTTGAAGTCTGAGTGTTGTGTCTTTGTAATTGACATGTCTAGCCCATTGGGCTATAATGTCTTTGTATTGAACTTTTTGAGCTTGTAATAATCAATTACACTTAGAAGAATGGTTTAAGCCATGGACACTTTTTACTTGTTCGAAAGGACATTTGGAATGGAATGGTCTTAGTTTTGGATTAAAAAATACTCCAGCTGTTTTTTAAAGATTTATGGATAGTATATTCTTAAAATATAGTTTTTGTTTAGCTTATATAGATGATATTTTAGTAGCATTGGACACAGTTAAAAACATGAAAAACATCTAGAGTCAGTTATCAGAGAAATAGAAAAAAAATAAGTATAGTAGTATCAAAAAGAAAAATGAAACTTTTCAAAAGAAAGATTTCTTTCTTAGGAATAGTGATTCAGGACAGTAAAATAGAATTAGAACCTCATAGTAAAAAACACTTTATCATTTTCAAATAAACTAGAAGGTTTAAAGCAAATGCAGTCCTTTTTAGGATTATTAAATTATGCTAGAAAATTTATTCTTAACATGAGTAAGTTAGTTGGGCCATTATACAGTATCTTGGTGTCGCACCCGAATTTCAAATATCATTTTTCGAATAAAATAGGAAATAAGTAAAGAAATTGGAAACCATTTTTTTCTTCAAAATAGTTTAACCAATCACTTAATATAATAAAAGAGAGATAAATATGAATTCATTTAAACCTCAGTCAAATTTAAGTTATATACAAAACCTGTAGTAAGTACACAGAAGCTATACATATGGTTTAAAAAAATGAATGCATACTGATGTTTGTATAGAATTTCCAAAATACAAAAGTGTATATTTCAAAATGCTAGGAGCCACGACCTCAAGAGATGCATCGTACCGCTCGCTATCCACCAAAAGCAGAGTCCTGCTACTGACTATCGATGCTCTGCACACACAATACAATCCATACACATGAGTAATTTAATTACTCAGTAAGTGCATTTAAAACACTTACCAAAGTAGTTAATGCATAAGTACTCGTTCTTTATTATGTTTTACATGCATTATGCGATAGGACAATCATCCCTATTTAATCTCTATTCAATCTGTTCTTTAATTCAGCCTTAATTAGTACATAAAATTTTGAGAAAGTGCGGGTGTGCCCATAAGCATGGCCCTCGTGCTCTTCACAAAAAAAGGCATGGTCTGGCACGAACTCGTGCTGACTAACACGAGCATCGTGCCACTATTCTGACTTTAAGTCCATTGCCAATACGACCTTCATTTTACTTGGCACGAGTTCATGGTTACAACTCTTCAAAACACTAGTCCGACACGAAGTCGTGCCTGTTTGCACGCCCACTGTGCCGACCTATAGTTTTAAACAATTTAAAACAACCTTTAAGCCATTCAACACCAAAAATCATTCAAAAAGCATCCAACACTTTCCATTTTACATTTCTAGCCACAAAAACATCATTAGCACAGCAAAATCTCTCCACATACAATGTTTACATCTTAACCATTTATCAATAAATCTCATATACACATTCACACAGCTATCCATATTCATATTCTTTCAAACTTCATCACACAAGGATTTCTAAACTGAGAATTCACAATCATATTTCACCGCATATAAAAATATATGAGCCAAGATTTCATAAGCACGTTCATATAAGCACGTCCATATAACATTCCATGGACAAATCCCTTCACATTCTTTATACAAGATCAAATCAAAGTGAGAATGAATGCACTATGAAATGCCATACAAATCACATACAATGTATGCTCAGGGGTCTTCCATCTCTTTCATGACCATTTTCCTCGGGTCCATCCTGGCATCGAGCTCTCTCACAGAATTATCCTTGGGCTCAGCCCGGTATTAAGCTCTCGCCTGGAATTCTTTACCTCAGGCCCAGCCTATCATCAAGCTCTCGCTTGGAATTATCCTTGGGCCCAGCCCAATATTCACGACCATATGTCACACAACATGTTTATGCAACATATGAATCATATGTTATTCATTATGGCCATCAAACATCAAGTGCAATATCATGCCACATCCATTTTTGCGATATTACTAACAAGCATTTCCCACAAGTTCATACCCACATATCATAGTTCATCCTTAGATCATAATATCACATTTTCATAGTCATTTCTCATGTCCATTGTCAATCCATTTAGCACACAATCATCGCAAACATATAGCATCATCAAGTTATCTCACACAAAATCACACAACTCATAAGAACATATCATATCATCATAGAAACCCAAATACCATTCCCATCATTGTCACATGAACCATACAAGATCACACTCATCTGATTCAATTAATGACATATGTTTGCTACCATTTTAACAAATATCATAATTATCAAGCATGATTAGCCATACTGATGCAAGACATACAATGGTAAGTGTTGTCGACACTTACCTCAAAATCTGCGAAGTTGAGCTCGTGGCTCAACTCTGATCTGGGTTCTGCAATTCACCTCCTATAACACATTTATCACACAAAGATGTAAGTAAATCGTTTCACATCTTAACTAAGTTAATTTAAGACTCTAGTTGGGCAAACCCCCAAATTTTCCTCTCTTAAACCAAAATCCTAATCTCACATTTCCGTAAATTATCCAATGTAACCTTAATAAATCATTCACATGTCTCTACTATCTCTATTACAACTAACCATCATCTTTTCCACACACAATTAAATAATTTCTCAACAATTTCTAAAATTCAAAATACCCTAACTCAGAATTTATCAAAAACCAAGCAGATAAAAATCTTACTTTAGCTTTTTGGATCTTAATTCGCAAGCAATCCCCATTTTCTCCTTGCCCACACTCACTCTCACAACAACTAAGGTTTTCTTTGGGTGTTTCAGTGAGTTTCTGTTTGTTTGCTCGTAAGAGGAACTGTTTCACCCGTTTTGCATTTTGTTTTAACAATGGGCACGCCCCTTGAACAAGACCGTGCTTGAGGTTGTGCTCTGCATTTTTGGCACGATCCATGTACATCTCGTGCTTCAACTCGTGTCAATTGTTTCCAACAGTGGCATGAGCACGCCCAGTGGCACGACCGTACTATGTCCATGCTCATTTGCTGTTTCTGCATTTTAACTCCATTTCCTTATGATTTAATTCTGTTTTAACCCTTTTTTCCATATTTATTAATTCTAACATTTTTTAGGTCGTTATAACTCTCCCCTTAGGAAATTTCATTCCCGAAATTTGAAAAAGTTAGGTTCTTTGAATAACTCAACTTTAAGCATTCAAACTTAAGCATGCAAACTTAAACAACCAACAAAAGTCAAGGCATACCTCAATCTCATCAAGCCTATGGAAATAGATGCAGATACCACTCCCGCATGTCGCTCTCTACCTCCCAAGTAGCATCCATAGGTGAGAGCAAGCTCCACTTCACCTTCACCATTGGGACCTCCTGACCGCAACTGTATGATCTGTCGGTCCAAAACCTCCACTGTTTCTTCCTCATAGGTGAGATCCTTTATGATCTCTAACTCTGGTACCCTAAGCATGTGACTCGAGTCGGACCGATACCTCCTCAACATAGACACGTGGAATACATTATGGAGTGGGGATAACTCATTCGACAACTGAAGTCGTTAGGCAAGTGGTCCCACCCTCTCTGTAATCTCATATGGCCCCACATACCTCAGACTTAACTTTCCTTTCCACCTGAATATAATCACGCCTCTCCACGGCAAAACTCTAAGGAAAACCCTATCTACAACCTCATACACAACCTCCTGATGATGCCAATCAAAGTACTTCTTCTGGCGATCCTGAGTTGCCTACATACACCTTTTTACCACATTCACTTTCTCGAAGGTTTGCCTATCCAACTCTTACCCCTCTATCTGTCGTATATCCTCAACATCTCAATATATTGGACTCCAGCACTGCCGCCTTCCATATAAGGCCACATATGGTGTCATCCCAATGCTCAAATGAAAACTGTTGTTGTAGGCAAACTCTATCAATAGTAAATGATCATCCCAGTTACCCCTGAACTTCAGCACACACACCCTCATCATGTCCTCAACCGTCTGGATAGTCCTTTTGGATTGCTTGTTGGTTTGAGAATGGAATCTAGTATTGAACTGCAACTTAGTGCTCATAGCGTCCTATAAACTCCTCCAGAACTGTGATGTAAACCGTCCATCCCCATCCAACACAATCAATATAGGAACACCGTGTAACCTCACTATCTCAGCAACATACAAACTCATAAGCTTGTCCAAGGTGTCATCCTGTCGTATAGCCAAAAAATGTGTTGATTTCATCAATCTGTCCACTATAACCCAAACAGCATCATGACGTCTAAACGTCTCTGGTAATCCCACAATGAATTCCATATTGATCTTTCCCACTTCCACTATTCTTCCTTAATTTGCTGGCAAGGCAGACATCGAGCTACAAACTCAGCAATCTCTTGCTTCATGTTCACCCACTAGTACATATCTTGCATAACTCGGTACATCTTAGTGCTACCAAGATTTACCAAATACGGTAAGGAATGTGCCTCAACCATCAAACTCTCTTTAAGCTCAGCTATGTCAAGAACGCACAACCGTCCTCCGTAATACAAGACTGCGTCATCGTCTAACCAGTGAGTCATAGTCGCCTTTCCCTTTTCCACTTTCTTTTTAATCTGTATTAAGTGCTCATCCTCCTTCTGACTCTCTGTAATCAACTCTCTCATACAGAATCTCACCTATATGTTAGCCAGCATCTGCCCCTCAATCAAATCCAAATGAACTCTGAGCTCCTGTAATACAAATAAAGACTCTGCCTTGTAGGTCATAGAATCCTCATCCTCTCTTGCTTTCCTGCTCAAAGCATCGGCGACCATATTCGCCTTCCCCAGATGATACTCAATCGTGCAATCATAGTCCTTTAATAGCTCAATCCACCATCTCTGCATCAAGTTTAGCTCCAGTTAAGTAGTGATGTACTTAAGACTTTTGTGATCCGTAAAGATCTAAAAGGTCTCACCGTACAAATAGTGTCTCTAAACCTTTAGAGCATGAATAATCACGACCAACTCCAAGTCATACGTAGGGTAGTTAGCCTCATGCGATCTCAACTGTCGCAATGTATATGCAATAAACCGTCCATTCTGTATAAGAACCTGCCTAATCCTGCCCTAGACGCATCCGTATACACTATAAATCCTGTAACGTCTTAAAAATTAGCCTAATTTATCTAGGAAACATAATAGAAAATAGTATGAGTCGATACGAGTCAAACCGAGTTGAAACGAACTAAAAACAGCCAGAAACTGGGCATGCACGACCCCAGCACGTACCGTGCCAATTTGCTGACAATGAAAATAGTACGCCTATTGGCACAAGTCGTGCCACAGGGCATGCTGAGCATTTGAGAATGTGTTTTAAGTGGAAACAGAGAGAGGAAACGTTCACTTTTCATCCAAACTTTATGAGTTTATTGGGAAAACGATAAAATGTAGGTTAAAATGTGGGGGTATTCACACACTGAGTTTTAATGCTCATATTTATTTTGCATACAAATGTATTGTCTATGCATGATTAGAAGGATTTCCATAAGTGAGGTCGACTGAGCACATTTGGGAAAATGGATTTGAATTGTAAATGATTTTTTATAAGTTGTTTTACATAGTGCATTGTATTTTAAAACCCACGTGTATATAAGTTGTGAGCATCATATATTTTAAAAAAATATATATTTATACACGCTTACAAATTAATTAAAAATAAATAGGATTTAATTCTGGGCGTCACAAATCCACCTCCCTGGGTCGATAACATCAGAATTGGTGCCTCAACCAATCTCCTCTTCAACTCCTAAAAACTTTCCTGACATTGTTCATTCCAAATGAACAAAATATTCTTATTTAATAAAGTTGTCATCAACCTATCCAATCTAGAGGAATCCTCGATAAACCTCCTATAATAGCCTATCAGACCAAGGAAACTCCGCACCTCTGTCGCATTTCTAGGAGATTTCCATTCCTGCACCGCTTTAATCTTACTCGAATCTGTCTTAACACCCTCTGAAAAAATCACGTGGCCTAGGAAGACCACTTCTCCCATCTAAAACTCACATTTACTGAACTTGGAGTACAATTCTTTTGCTTTCAACAACTCCAACACTGCTCTAAGGTGCCCCTCGTGTTCCTTTCTATCTCTCGAGTGCACCAAAGCATCATCAATGAAGACCACCACAGACTAATCCAAGTACGATTGAAACAGTTTGTTCATCAAAGCCATAAGGGCTAGTGGCACGTTAGTCAACCCAAATGGCATCATTGTGAACTCGAAGTGGTCATATCGAGTCCTAGACATCGTCTTAGGTATGGAAATCTCCTCTACCCATAATTGCTAATACCCAGACCTCAAGTCAATTTTAGAGAATATTGTCGCTCACCTCAACTGATTAGTCAGATCATCAATTCGAGGTAATGAATACTTGTTCTTCACTATCACCTTATTCAACTGGCAGTAGTCAATGCACAACCATATACTTCCATCCTTCTTCCTTACGAAGAATACTGGTGTGCCCCATAGAAACACACTCAGCCTAATGAAACCTTTCTCCAGTAGTTCCTATAATTGTCTGTTTAGCTCCTGTAGCTCTACAATTGCCATCCTATATGGTGACACTGACACTGGTGCTGCCCCCAGTACTATCTCAATCTCGAAGTCAGCCTCTCTTTGAGGTGGCAATCCTATTAACTCCTCGGGAAACACCTCAGGGTAATCCTTCAATACGTTTACATTCTTCACCTCTAATTTTGTCTTGTTTAGATTGGTTACACAAGCTAAGACAGCTTCACACCCATCTTTCATCAGTTGTGTGACCATCACCACTTAAATCAAATAGGAAGGTATGACCTTCCACTCACCCGCTAATAGCACCTTCCTCTCACCCTCAACCTCTACTGCCACTTTCTATGCATAGCACTCCACCATCGTTCTATTTCTAGATAGCTAATCCATCCCTAATATGATCCCAAACTCAGTCATTCTCAAGACAATCAAGTCTACTACGTACTCCAATTCATAAATCTTTAGCTCACAGTTTCTCAACACTTGCCTTACCATCATTGTCCCTCCGGCTGGCATAGAAACTGCAACCACATAGCCTAAAATCTCTATGTTACCCCCAACTTGCTCTACCACTGATCACTAATAAAGACCATGTAGAGCCCGGTCAATCAATACCAAAGTATCATGTCAAAATAAGGAAACCGTACCAGTGATGACATCCAGATTAGCTGCTGCCTTATCTCATGTTATGGCATAAATACGAGCATGTGGTAGAGCCACTGACTGTGAAGTTGCTCCCCCTCTCTAGTGGTACTTATTGCCCGTCCATCTCTCCTTTGACCTTCGTCTGTTGTGGTAGCCGCTCTGTTGTCTCCCACACTACTCTGTTTAGAGACACCTCCTCCCAACGGGCTCTCTTTGGATAGTCTCAGCCAAAGTGACCCGGCTGGCTGCAGTTGTAACAGAGAGAATAGGTATCCCTGCCTGTATAAGTACCAGCTCCTCCATACTAGGTAAGTAGAAGGCCTGGTGGAAGTAGAAGGCCTGGTGGAAGTAGAAGGCATGGTGGAATGGCTCCTCCCACTCCCTACTCCTCCTCGAGAGTGCCTGCTACCTCCACCTGCACCACAGGATGATTTAAAATCTACATTTTGGCACCCCTTAACAAAACTAGAACCACCAGAGACCTTCTGTCTCTTGCCCTCTCTTCGACCCTCCTCATCCAATAACTGCTCTACCCTTATGGCTGTCTCTAGAAAACTCTTGTAACGCCTTTATTTTTAAAGAATTTTAAGGATTTTTTTTTAATTATTTTATAAAAATGCGAATAAATTTTTTGCAAAATATTTTTAATTAAATATTGGTGGGAGAGTGTAAAAGGTGTTAAGAATTAAAAATGAAAATGTAAAGTCGTACCGGGAGAGAGAAAATTTTAAAAGAAGGTAACGGGTGTAGTCGGGGCCAAAACGGTCAAATTGAGAATATATATATATGATACATGCCACCATTTCTCTTCTCATTTCCAACCAAAAACGTTTGAAGCTTCCCAAAACCTAAACAAAAATTTCCAAAACCTTAACCGAGCTAGAATTCATCGAGTCTTGGAGTTTGGAGGTCGTAGGATTGCATCCCGAGCTTGATTTGGTACGTTTTTACGAATTGGAACTTGTGAATTTCGGTTTTGCTAATGGTTGAATTTGGAGAGGTGATTTTTCATTGAATTTAAGTTGGAATTGAGTGAAAATAGGTTTAATTGATCGGTATGGATGTGTAGTGATGGCCTAAAAATGCAACGTGCAAGTGGACACAATCAAGTAGTATAAAACGAGCACTTTTCA
>CANYCX010903996.1:0-11733 GCA_948193385.1 Breynia disticha f. nivosa | reverse complement strand
ATGACATGTGAAAATGATATGATGTATTATTTGTGAAATAAGTGATATGTATATATGCATGATTTATGAAATGTTTGAAGTTTCGGAACATGATAATTCCATGTATGTGATGATGTTGTTAGATATATATACATAAAAGAACTATATGAAAAGGGAATTGAGTTAGGTAAATATGTCTAGTTTGACATGTTTGATTTATATATAATTGAATTGATCAAAAGATGAATAATATTTATGTTGGATTATTGAGTAAGAGGATTATGTGTGAAGAGTTAATAGGAATGTGGTATTAAAGTCTGATATATTATTTTGGAGTAAGATTAATAGAAAGGACATAATGACACATGAGTATGAGTGTTATCTATGGTTAAAATGTTTAAAATTTTATTGATACGTCTTTTGGATACGAATCTTTAGTTGAGAACACATGAGTTGTATACATTCATACTCTGAGTTAATTAAAAGATTGATTGTGTGATGTTGTATCTATGTTGTTCATGCTTGTGATGAAGCATGATTACATTGTCGATGGATGTTAGTTTATGTTTGGTATATGATTATATTCTGGTATGTTATAACATGGGTTATGCTGTGTTAAATGAAAGGTGAATTTGTTAAGATTGTTTGAGAACTCTACTTAGTGATTGTGAAGCATAATATGATTGGAGTATGAATGCATAATTGGGATGCATAAGTATGCATGGAGCAATCATACATTTGAGCTCATGAAAACTGTTAGTCAAAATGAGTGTTTGTTATGAAAATTATAAAGGGCTCAAAGGAGCATAAACAATGATACCCAATGAGAGAGTGGTTACCGGCTCTTGGGAGCGTAAATGCTTAAAATCATAATTGTGGGAGTATATGAATAAATACTCTACCACCGCACAGTGGAAAACTCGTTTCACTTTATAGTGTTCGAGTGTGCTAGCCAATGTGGCATTATTTTGGCCTAAAGGGGCATAGCCAAAAATGGCATTCACGAGGCCTAAAGAGGCATAGCCAATTATGGCAGGCCTATAGGGGCATATCTATTAAATCTATGCCCATAGTAATATAATTGTAACCTATACTCCCAGCCGACGAGGCCTGTTTGCAAACATCAAAATAAAGAAGCCAAGTAAGAGCTTAAGTAAAAAGATAGGTGTCAAATTGTGCATAATGCATTCTAGTTCATTTATGCACAATCATTACACTGTGTGATATTTTAGATCATTCATTCAAAATCATAAGTTTGTGTTTGAATGAAAATGATTTGATTTTGAACAATATATATATATATATATATATATATATATATATATATATATATATATATATATGGATATGTGATGAAACAAATGGTATATTTTAAGATTTGATTTGGAAATTGTTTGAATGGTTGGAATATATATTGTGTTAAGTTGAATTTGAGTAGAGTGATGTGATATGGAGTGCACGTGTAACCAAATTGAATATGTATATGTGTATATATATATATATATATATGTTAATGAAATGATGTTGAGATGGATTGATGAGTGAATTATTTGTTTGAAAAATGATATTGACTAGATGTATGATGAACTTATATGCTAGATATATTGGATTGATTTGGTTTGGTATGATTGTTGGAGTGTGTAGTTTAATTAAGATGGAAAAAAATGAGGTGATCAAGAGTAAAGGTGCATATTACTGGAATCAGGGGAGGCGAACGGTTTGAGAAATGGGTTGGTCAAACAGTTTCCCAAACCGTTTCGACGAATTACACAAATCAGTATAGCCAAACGGTATGGAGAACGGTTTAGCTAAACCGTTCCCTAAACCGTTTGGGTGGTAAGACATTCCAGTATGGCCAAACAGTATGGAGAACGGTCTAGCAAAACCGTTTCCCAAACCGTTCTGTTATTACTATAAATCAGAATGGCCAAATGGTCTGAAAAACGGTTTAGCCAAACCGTTCCTCAACCTGTTTCGATTCTTGCACACTCCAGAATGACCAAACGGTTTGACGAACGATTTGGAAAACCATTTTCCAAACCGTTCGTGTATGTAGACTGGATTACAGAATGACCAAACGGTTTGACGAACGGTTACACAAACCGTTCCTCAACCTGTTCGACACTGTTCATCACTATATAATTGTTGAATTAGAATTGTTTGGAAACCGATGTAATGTATAGTTATAGAAATTTATTAAATGCATGATGTGATGACAATTAATCTAGAAAAGCATCATATAATAGTTAAATATATGAATGCTTTGAAGTCGACCAAATATGGTTATGTTACTTACTGAGTTTATAACTCACGCAATTATTTGCCTGTAACGCTCGGCAGGTAAATAAGAAAATAAATTTTGGAAAGGACAAGGTGCCAATTGCTCGGAATATTTGGGAGATTGTAGAGAGAGAAGAACCAAGGTGTGCTGTGTACTTGTTAGAATAGAGTTAAAATATGTACATGACTATATTTGCGAGCATTTGACATAAGTTGTATTTTTGAAAGATTTATTTTGATACAACATATGTTTTATAAATTTTGTTGTCATGGATCTGGAAAATGAATGCATTTTATATGTATTTCAATTCTGTTTCATATTATTTATTAAATATTATTTTAAATCAAAAAAATTGATTTTTGAATTTGAGTATCATTTATAGGAGGGAAGTATACGCAAATGATAGTTGAATTCGGAGGTCACACAATATGGTGAGTTTCTAATGACTAATTTTATGTTTAACAATACTTAATCGAATCCAATTGGTAAATTAAAAAAAATATTTACCTGAAATCAATTGATATTTTTTAATGTTTATTGCATTATTTTACTCATATTTGTAATTTTTTCTATTTTTAACCTTGAATTACTTTAAAATTTTTTTTACCAAACTACTATTTTTTACTCTAAATCTATACAGTTTCATCTAATTAGATATTGTATTATTAATTAAAATATTCCTTCATTTTTTGTATATGTATGGCAATATTTTTTGAATATTAACAAAATTCACTACTATATATATGAATATATTTTTTAATATACATTAATGAATATTTTCTAATTGTAATTATTTATTAATGTATTATTATAATATAATAGTATTTCATATTAATTTTTCTCTTAAAAAAATAAATTTATAAATTTTGATTAAAAACCTTTAAATACTCTTTTAATGAATAAACATGTTTAGTTAATGACATATTTAAAAAAAACTTAAGCTTTTATGTTTGCATACAAAATTAATAATTAGATTTTATTTGTATTTATAGATAAAATCAATTCTTTCTTTAATTATTTACAAATATATTTATACAAATATTATATGTATAGTGGTATATGAAGCCACATGTCTAACTAATAAAATGCCATATGTCGCAATTCTAAATCCTCCTTTAGCTTTAGTAGTATAGATAATTTAAAAGAATATTTTTATCATAATTTTTAAATATTTGTATAGTAAACAATAATTTTTGCATAATACGTTACCAAACAATTGTCTGATTTTTCTAACAACAATTTTAGAAACAACACTTTTTACAATAGCAACAGCAGTTTTCAACAGCAATTCCAAACAAACCTAAGGAGATTTTATCGTATATAGGTTTGACAATTAATACTAATTTACAATGCAAGTTACAATATGAGGAATTGAGTTTTAGTCAATTTATCAATATTCTAATCATTATCTTAAATAACATGAAAATAGCAAACACGACAATTCTTCAGAGACGAAGAGAGTAACCTATAAAGATAAATTAACCTCTAAAAGGAGATAGTTTGAATAGAGGTTAAGTGAATAAAAAATTTTGTGGAAATAAAATGAATAAGAAAGAACAAGGGATTTATGGTGTTCGCGTTGGGATAACTACTCAAATTCTAGTTTGAGTAAGAGTGAGACTAAGTATCCCACATCGATTAGAACTCAAAGTGTGAAGGAGTTTTCCTCTTATAAATAGGCTAGGCCTTAGTAGTTGAGCATCACAAAATCCTAGTCTAGTTCATTTGAGAGGTGTAATTAGGCTTTGGTCTTTTGTGAGAGGGAGAGGGTTTTCATAGTTTTATCCGTTTAAAAACTGTACCATTGTGAAAGGGTTTCTACAATTTTGTCCGTCCAAAAATTGTAACTTTTATTTAGTGGAGATCGTGGAGTAGGTCTATTGTTAAGAGACTGAACCACGTTAAAAATTCTTATGTATTTTTTGTTCTTTCTTTTTCTATTATTATTACTGTGCGTGTTCTTGTTAGGTTTGAGTCCTAACAAGTGGTATCAGAGATGAAGGTTTCGGTTCAAGGAAGGAGAATAAAGAAAGAATAGAAGGATGTCATCTTCGACGTTGAGGTATGAGATTCCATTATTTAATGGAAAGGACAACTTCGTGCTGTGGCAGAGCACGATTCAAGATTATTTGGTGCAGTATGGTCTTGATATAGCTCTATTGGAGGAGAAGCCTAGCAGTATGAAGGATGTAGATTGGGATACAATTCAGAAGAGAGCTGTCAGCACTATCAGGTTAACACTAGCTCCCCAAATTAAAATTACTGTGTTGAAGGAGACATCTCCTAAAGTTTTATGGGATAAATTGGAGAGCGCTTATGTGTGTAAGTCATTGGCTAACTGACTGTGTATGAAGATGGATTTGTATGAAATGCGTATGAATGAAGGAGGTAACATTCTTGATCACATTAATGAGTTTAATGGTTTACTTTGTCAACTGTTGAATATGAGTGAGAAAATTGGGGATGAAGAATAAAATTTATTATTGTTAGCATCATTACCGAGGTCCTTCAAACCGTTGATGCAAATAATTTTAGTTGGAAAGAATACTATTCATTTGAATGATGTGATAACTGTTTTAAAAGAGAATGCAGATTGATGAGAGAAAGAGAGAGTAATTATCAATTGTGTGTAGCAACAGAAGACGGTGAAAGAGGGAGGAATCACAAGAGGAGCGGTGGCCGTAGTGGAAGATCAAAATCTCGACCAAGAGACTTGAGCACTATTGAGTGCTATTACTGTAAGGAGATCAATCACATGCAATTTCACTGCCCTCAGTTTACGCAAGACTTGAAGACTTTGCAGGGAATGATGAAGGGTAAGCATAAGAGTGGTGATTCTTCAGTGAATGTGGTTAATGAGTATGATAGTGATTTGCTTGTAGCTACTATAAATGATCTTGTTGAAGATCATAATAGTTGGATTTTGGATTCTGCAGCTGTCATTCATATTTGTAGAGATAGAGTTTGTTTTGACACTTTGCAGGAAGGTAAAGATTTTGGTAGCATCATTGTTGGGAGCAATGAAAAATTGAAGATTAAAAGGAAGGGAAGAATTCACCTGAAACTCCATTATGGTGTTGTCAATTGATGTAAAGTTTGTGACTAATGCAAGAGCTAACATAATTTCTTTAGGTGATTTGGCTTCGAGAGGGTACAAATATATTGGTGATGAAGATAACTACACTGTGTTCAAAGGTGATGACTTGGTGTGTTCAAAGGTGATGACTTGGTACTGCAAGGGATGAGAGAGGGAAGAATATTTATTACGTAGATGGGTGTTCCCTGAAGAATGAAAGTAGTAGAAGAGATAAGACGAAAACTGACAAGAGAGTTTGGTTTTCAGATAGTGTTGAGATTTGTGAGAATTTGAGTAGACTGAGGAATTGTTGGGATAACTACACAAATTCTAATTTGAGTAAGAGTGGGACTAAGTATCCCACATCGGTTAGAACTCAAAGTGTAAAGGGGGTTCCCTTTATAAATATGCTTTAGGCTTTAGTAATTGAGTATCACAAAATCCTAGTCTAGTTCATTAGAGAGGTGTAATTAGAACTCAAAGTTGTTTCATATTTTTTGCTTAAAAACTGTACCGTTGTATGAGGGTTTCTACAATTTTGTCCGTCCAAAAATGGTAGCTTATATTTAGTGGAGATCGTGGAGTAGGTCTATTGTTGAGAGATCGAACCATGTTAAAAATTCTTGTGTGTTGTTTGTTCTTTCTTTCTCTATTATTATTACTGTGGGTGTTCTTGTCAGGTTTGGGTCCTAATAGTTCAGTGATCAACACCTACATCTACTACGACTATGATCATTTTTAAGATAAGTGATAACTTTTTACACATTTGAATTCTGACTCAAGCAACCTTACATGTGATTTGATTTAGGACTCAAATCTTAGCAACACTCAATTGCTAACTCAAGCTAGAAAGAAATGATTCACACTCTCTATTCTACTTGATAAC
Source organism: Breynia disticha f. nivosa (assembly GCA_948193385.1). Classification (NCBI taxonomy): domain Eukaryota; kingdom Viridiplantae; phylum Streptophyta; class Magnoliopsida; order Malpighiales; family Phyllanthaceae; genus Breynia; species Breynia disticha. Next base: position 5,511 of record CANYCX010903996.1, on the reverse strand, counting down.
CAAGAAAACAAGCAAGAAACACTAAAAAGGTTTACAAAGAGACTTTGAGATGTAAATGCTTAATGCTTGTAATGGACTTTCTCTTTTCTTGTTAGGTCTATATATAGGCTCTCAAGGTTTTTTGTTCGTTGGGTGTTGATGTGGGCTACTTTAGATGTCATTTGGAAGTCAATTTTTATCGATTGCACACTTTATTAGTTAACTAATAAAATTCCTACTTGAATAGAATCTTTTTTTTGGATAGTCTCTGCTTTGGTCAACTAATACAACCTTTTTGACCTCTCTAGACTTGATCATTAGTTGAGTAACGACTTTATTGGTTGACTAATGTACCCTACATATTGATAATAGTAGAGTAACAAATAATTTAGTTGACTAACTAGCAAACAATATTTCAAATTCAAACGAATCAAAAGTGGCCCTTGGTCTACTACATAAATCTGAATATTTTTTGATCATTTTGTTCAGCTTGACTCAGTTTTACTCAAGCAACACTTATTTTATTTGAGTAAAATAGCTTGTGGAGCTCAATTTTAAAAATATTTAACCGATTAATTAAATCCTTTTTCTAAAATAATATATTAAATATGGAGGAGAGAGAAAATATAAGCATATACATTTTATAAACCGATCCAATTCTCTTTTACAAAATTCAAAATATAAATAAGCAGAAACGATAGTAAAGTTTGAAATAAGTTTCAAAACAAATGCATACATATGTACAAAATATGTACAAGTAAAAAATACAAAACTCTGAAGCTCAGACCTCAGACAGATGTTGCTCGTAAACCCTGATCACAGTAGTCCCAGATCCAAATGGCAGCTACCGATGATCTGCACAACATTAAACAACCACACAGGGTGAGTATATTCAAATACTCAGTAAGTGTTAAATAGTTTTCTGTTAAAATGAAGTGCAGGGGAATTTCCACTCAGCATGGGTCGTGCTCGATGAACACGAGGTCGTGCTCGTCCTTTCATTCCTAGTTGGCAGAGGTCGTGCCATGTAGAGCACGAGGGCGTGCTCATTTCATGTTTTCTAGATTTTTTCTAGCACGGAACGTGCTGTTAAAATTGGTCTAACCACGTGGGCGTGCTGGTCAGCACAATGGGCGTGCTGGTCAGCACAATGGGCGTGCTGAGCCTCTGTTTTTTGCATTATGTTTCAGTTCAGTTATCACATCACAGCACACAAGTTATTTTATTAACCATGCACATCCAGCATATACCATTTACCATAACTACAGTTTTTGCATACCAAAACATTCAGAATACACACTTGTTTGCTTAATAGCCATGTCAACCAACCAACACATAATAAAGCACACGTACATATTACAAGCTCATATCTCTTTTCATATTAAATCAGCATTCATAAATCACATAACAATCAATACTATTGTTAATTATGAATGCCACTCAAATGCAAATGAATGTCAATGCAATTCAGATGTGATATGCCCTGAGGTATTACTTTCTTTCTTTTCTCTTTTCTTTTCTTTTTCTTTTTCTTTTTCCTTGGTCCCAAACTGGCATCGGGAGTCCATCCAGAATAATCATTGATCCTAGACTGACATTGAACCTAGTTCAATATCGACCCCAGTTCGGTATCGAGGCCAGCTCGGAATCATCCTCAGGCCCAGCTTGGATATCAGTCAATTGTCACACAATGAATACAACACATAATGAATCAGATGCATTCATATGGCCATCTGAACACAAATCATATGTATGCTCAGTAACCAATCACATGCTTTCCATGATATCAACCATAAGTTAACATAAATCATATTACCAACAAGGCATTAACCAAATGAGCATACAAATCATAATTTCATATGAACACTCATAGATGAACATTAAAGGCAAGAATACAATCATGCCATCTCAATATAATATCCCAATCATGCTCATAATAAATCAACTCAAGCAACAATTGTTCAAAAGAACATAAATATATTAGCATCAAAACTAATCACACGTAATTAAGCTTTTATAGCTTTTACGGTTTTCAATTCAAGTTCCTTAAATCTGTTAAACACTAAACAAAGCCATAGTAAGTTTAAGAACACTTAGCTCGACAATCGTACGAAGTCGGCGTCGGGCTCAAGTTCTATCCAAAGCACGTATAGATCCTCCTATATGAAAAAAGGCATACAAATGTTGTTAAAACTTAATCCTTAACTTGTTTCATAGATAGAAACATATTTTTATAGTTCTTACTATCAATTCTCAAATTTCAGTGGCATCTTAACCTCCACACTTCCATCAATTATTAGGAACTAATGAATTAAGTGTTCTAAGATCGCTATAAGAGTATAATTAACAAAAGTACAGCTAACCACCATTAATTTAACACTCAAAACAGAGCCTATTCCTTATTTTTGAATTTCACTGTCATCTTAAGGTAAATCAAAACTCACAACTAAGCTTATGTACTTACCTTAGTGCTTTTGCTCTCGATTAGCAAGAAAATAAGTTGTTTCTTGCTCTAAATCTTTCCAACCAGTATATCTAGGGTTTTCAGCAGCTTAATATCTTAGTTTTTCTCTATTTTTGAATGATAGAGAAGATTCAGTCAGTTATGTTCATAATATCTCAGTTGACATGTCCTTGGGCATAGGTCGTGCTCCAAGTTGTGCTGTGCAACTCAGCACGAGTTTCTATTTAGTCGTACAAAATCTCAATTTGAAATAAATTCAGCACAAGGTCGTGTCAATTTTCAGTATGAACACGGTGTCGTGCTGATCCACTGGCATGAGCACGAGGTCGTTCTCTACTCCGTGTTGAGTGTTGTTTTTCACAATTTTTTCCTATTCTTGTCCGATTCGACTATGTTTTAATCTATTTTCCATATAGATTAATTCTAATAAATTCTAGGACGTTACAACTCTCCCCACTTAGAAAATTTTCTCCCCAAAATTTAAATAGAATCAAATCGCAAAAGATTCTAAGTATGGTACACTTATGCATATATCATACCTAACTTGCAACCTTAATTTTACAGCAAGACAGCAGCAACAACAGTAACTATAGACTCGTAATATATCCACAATAGCGACTAAACATCAAGGTTCAGGTCAGAACATACCTCAAAGCTCTAACTCTACATCTGAAAACAGATACAGATACTGTCATCTCATATCAGACTCAACCTCATAGGTAGCTTCTTTTGGTGAATGGAAACTTCATTTCACCAGTACCATCAGGATCTCGCGGTTCTGTAACTGCCTCAACTGTCCATCCAAAATCTCGACAGGCTCCTCCTCATAAGATAACTCCTCTGATATCTCCAACACTGGAGCTCTCAACACATGACTAGGATTAGATCAGTACCGTCTCAACATAGAAACATGAAACACATCATTTAGTCGGGATAACTCATCTGGTAACCTCAACCGATACGCAAGTGGTTCCACTCTCTCAATAACCTCATACGGTCTGATATACCTAGGACTCGGTTTCCCACGTCGCCCAAATCTGATAACACCTCTCCGAGGCAAAACTCACAAGAAAACTCTGTCACCGACCACATACTCTATGTCCCGATGATATCGATCGTAATAACTCTTTTGACGATCATGAGCCACTTGCATACATCTTTTTACAATGTGCACTTTCTCAAGAGTTTGCTGTACCAACTCTGGTCCCTCTATCTGATGCAAACCCTCAACATTCCAATACGCTGGAATCTAGCATCGTCTTCCGTATGAAGCCTCGTAAGGTGCCATCCCGATACTAGAATGACAACTATTATTGTATGCAAACTCAACTAAAGGTAAATGATTGTCCCAATTACCGCCAAACTCTAACACTCAAGCTCATAACATATCCTCTACTGTCTAAATCATCCTCTCAGACTGTACGTCAGTCTGTGGATGAAAATTTGTACTAAACCTCAATCTCGTACCCATTGCATCCTGGAGACTCTACCAGAATCGCGATGTAAACCTAGGGTCACGCTCAGACACAATCGAAGTCGAAACACCATGTAACCTAACAATCTCGGCAACATACAAACCAACTAGCCTATCCAACGTATCATCCTGTAAGATAGCTAAGAAACGAGCCGATTTTGTCAGTCGATCAGCTATCACCCAAATAGCATCGTGACGTCAAAACATCCCCGGTAAGCCTATAATGAAATCCATGGTAATCTTGTCCCACTTCCACTCTAGTATCTCGAACAGTCTTAAATTTTTGGCTGGAGCTTGATGTTCTACCTTGATCTACTGACAAGGTAAACATCTAGTGACAAACTCAGCTATTTCCTTTTTCTTATGTACCCATCATTACATCTTTCGCATATCTCGGTACATTTTTATATTGCTCGGATGAACTGAATATGGTGAAGAATGAGCCTCAACCATCAACACATTCTTTAACTCAACAATATCTAGAACACACAATCTCTCTCGATAATATAACACACCATCCTCGTCAAGTCAGTGTGAAGTAGTTATTTTTCCTTTCTCGACTTTCTTTTTAATTTGCATCAAATAATCATCTTCTTTCTAATGCCCTGCTATCAACTCTCTCATCTGAGGTCAAACTCCAATACTTACTAACATCTGATCCTTAATAAAATCCAACCGCACTAGTAAATCTCACAAAGCAAACAATGACTCTGTTCTATAAGTAACCGAATCATCATCATCTTTTCCCTTTCTGCTCAAAGAATTAACAACCACATTTGCCTTTCCAGGATGATACTCAATAGTACAATCATAATCCTTAAGTAGCTCTATCCATCGTCTTTGGCTAAGGTTTAGCTCTTGCTGTGTCATAATGTATTTGAGACTTTTTGTAACGCCCCGGAAATTCTTTCATTTTAAAATAGGAAAAATATAGATTAAAATTGAGGTAATTAGCAATAAGAGTAAGTGAATTTATATGTGACATATCATACATTGAGTGCCTAATGAAGTTAAATACTATGTTATTGAGAGTAAAGTGTATGAGAAATGATAGTAAATGAGTTATAAGACATGTATGGATAGTTATATGCAGGGTTGGAACCAAAGGGGATCGGAAACGACCGGAATCGGCAGAAAAATCTGCCCAGCAGACGAGCACGGCCTGGAGCACGGTCGTGCCCGAGGGCGTGTTATGCCCCAAAAATTGGGCTGAGGCACGACCGTGCCCCAGGTTGTGCCCAGCTGCTGTTTTAAAGACAGAATCGCGTTTCTCTTCATTTTAACACCCAAAAAACTGTCCAAAAACGCCCAAATTCGCCCCAAACTTCCTCCAAACGATCTGAGATTGATTCCCAACCAAAAACCTACACTAAAACACGAAGTTTGCAAGTGATTAACACGAGTTTTAACCTCCGAACATCCATTTCTCTCCTTAGGGCACACAATTTCAGGATTGAAGGTAAAATGACGAATTTTTGGTTTAAATGAGTTGTGATTACGTGCAATGTATAGGGTTTTGCTAGTATTGGAATATAGAACGAATTTCTATAAGTCGTAGGCCGTAGAACACCAGATTTTACGAGATTGGACGGAT
>CANYCX010903426.1:0-19638 GCA_948193385.1 Breynia disticha f. nivosa | reverse complement strand
ATTGTATATGTGTTGAAATGGTAATGAACATAAGTCTTAAATGGACTTAATTGTGGTTGTGCTTGTGTGATTATAAGGAATGGTTAACCTTATATGAGCTTGTATGATTCATGTGGCTATGATATGCTCTAGGTGAGATGGGTTACTCTTGTATGGCTTATATGAAATGTAAATGATGTTTGAGCTATATGTGGCAATTATGTGATGTGGTTAACTTTGCGTGGAAATTGGATGATTGAGAGTGAATTGCTGCAAATGTGATAATGAGAATGTCATTGTAACATGTTGAGTTCATCCTTGTGTGCGAAAGTGATAATATTGATGAGGTTGTGATGGTGCAATATGAATTATGAACTTGGGAATAAATGCTTGTGATTAATGCTTGTAAAGAACAAAATTGAAAACCCATGTGGCATGATATTGCATTGAGAATTTATGGCCATAATGAATAGTATGGTTCATGTGTTGCATTGCATACTTCTGTGACACTGGCCATGAGATCCTAGGTTGGGCCTAAGGACGATTCCGGGCAAGAGCTCGATGCCAGTCTGGGACCGATGAATATTCCAAGAGAGATCTTGATGTCTGTCTGGGACTGAGGTTCTTCTGAGCTGGGCTCAATACTGGAAATATTCTTGGCCGAGAGGTTGATGCCGATCAGGGACCGACAAAAAAGGAAGACCCCGAGGCATGCATAGTTGTATGGGAATACATTGGCATTGCATATTTGCATTCATCTTTACTTTATGTTTCTCATGTGATTGAATTGAGATCTTATTTTATGCTTGCCATGGCTATGGAATGAATGATTGAGAGTTAATACAATGGATTATGCATAGGAGTATTATCTGATGGGCATATTAAATAATGTTCTTGGAAGAGTGGCATAAAATTAGCATGTGTGTGTGTGTGTGTATGGGTTTGATTAATAAATTAAAGTAGGTTGGAATGGATGGATATGGAATTGCTCGTGTTGAATTGATGTTATTTGGCTGTGATTGGATTGAGTTGTTATGGGTTGAATGTAAGATGTGATGAATTGCTGCTGTGAAATGTGCTATAAATTACTGGAAGCAGAGTGGAACGGTTTAGGAAACGGTTTGTGTAAATCGTTCGCCTAATTGTTACACTTATAGAGAGTTTTAGGAAAGCCTAAATGGACTTCGGAACAGGTTGCAAAACCATTCCCAAAACTGTTCCACTTCCAGGAACATTTTAGGAATAGCAAAACAGTCTCCGAAACAGTTTGGGTAAATCGTTCTGGAAGTCGTTCCACTTCCAGAGGATTTTGTGAATGTACAAACGGTTTTCAAAATGGTTTGCATAAAGCGTTATGCAAACCGTTTTGATTCCAGAGAAAATTAGGAAGGACCAAACAGCTTTGAAAACGGTTTAAGTAGTCTGTTTCCCAACCGTTAAGAAACAACCTAGAAATGCAAATAAAGAGCAGAAGGAATAGTGATTACTTAGGGATGATTCCTCTAACTCATAATGTATGTAAAACACTAAAATGAACGAAGTACTTATGAATTAGCTACCTTGGTAAGCGTTGTCGTACACATACTGTGTAATGAAAATTACTCACATGTTTGTTAATTGTGGTGATGTTCAGAGAGGTGATAATTCTGCAGGACTCCGGTTTTGGTGGATACTAGAAGTTCGATACATTCTCCAAGGTTGTGGCTCCTAGTGTATTTTGAATCATACACTTTTATATTTTGTACACTTATACACATGATAGTATAGAGATAGGGTTCATGCATTATTTTAAACCAGAAAAACCATTGCTTCTGCATATTTACATTGGTTTGTATTTAGCTAACATTAACCTGGGTTTAATGAATGCATGAATGTCATTTTTATATATATTTTCATTGGCTTGACAAACTATTTTAAATGAAAAAAAATGGTTGCCCAAAATCAATGTTTATTCAAAACATGGATATTTTAATTTAGGCGCGACAATTGAAATCACTAAAACAAATTCAATTCACTAAACATAATCTAATTTATAACAGACAAATAAAATAATTAAACAAATAAAATAATTATAAAAACTTTACTATAAAGTAAAAAACTTACTTTACGCCAAAGCTATACTCAGAGAGAATCTACGAAGTAAAAAATGAATTTGAGAAAAAAGTGAGAGGAGAGAGAAGATGGATCGTTTAAATAATCTGAGTGAACTTTTAGCATCCACGTGGACGCTAAAGACGCTTCGTCATAAAGACGCAGCGTGTTCTCAACGTGGCGCATTTTTAACGCGGTTTTTTGTTCTCAGCATCCACGCGGATGCTAATTAGCGTCCGCATGGACGCTATTTAATTCAAAATAGAGTCCACGTGGACGCTAATTATCATCCACGTGGATGCAATTTTTTATTTTTTTTTTAAATATTTACTTTTTAACAACTTCATTCATCATTTTCAGTATTTTTCTCACTATCAAATTCTTCTTCCGAAGTTGTTGTTTTGCTGTTTGAATTATCTTTGGCATTTTCTGTGAAAATAATTGTTCCAGTTGGATCATGTCAAGAGGGAAGATTTTCAACATCATTAGGACCATCAATAATGTGAGAGGGTCCTATTTCTTGTTGGAATGCTTCATGAACGACGATTCAACGGTTGTTGTTATCATTATCTTCGTCAACAAACCAAACACGTGACTTAACCTTACATAGTGTCATCCAATCGAAATCAGCACGTCTAACTCTGGATATTCAAGAAAATATACTTATGTTGCTTGGTGTGAAAAAATATATTGGTCTTTGATCAATATTTTTTTATGTTTGTTGACGTCAACACCTTAATCTACGGATGTATACGGGTTCCTCCACGGTGAGTCACATCAAACCATGTGCAATTGAAGATAATTGTGTGCTTCAATGTTGGCAAAACGTAATTCAGCTCAATGATTTCATCCAATACGTCAGAGTAATCTTCCTCATCATTTCCAAGTATTTCCCAAAACACAAACGCCACTACAGTCTATCGCTCTTGTTGCTGAATGTGTTTTCGTATGAAATCGATGTCAATTAATCATGTATGAAGGAAATGTTTGCACAATCTGAGTTGGGCCTCGTGCTAATGCAACAATGTGACGATTTGTGATGGCACGTGCTGCTGGGTTGTGAACTTGTAGAATTTAATTATAGATTACTACATCTATAATGACGAAAATGTAGAAGTTATTTATATATAATATTTATAATATATTAATTTTTTACGAATACATGTATCCACTGACGAAACTGTGTCTCTAAAATAATTTGTTCTTTATCTTTGCTAATGTTTGTATGTTTGAGCTGTTCAATGTATGTCAAAAAATATCTACCTATATATATATATGAATATATATATTAATGATTGAGCATGTTAATGAAATTTGAACAGATATAAATCACGAACTTACTCAACAAAAGGCTCAATTTCTTCGCAATTCAATACACGTAAGTTTGTATCAAGAATTACTCCTCATCAGTTAGACGTCTTCGAAATGATCTGCCAGATGTACGTCTAGGATATGTGAAAATAGATAAATCGCCTGGGTCTACACCTTCTTTGACGTCATCATTCACATTATTATGAGTCATTCGATTACTCACTTTGTGATTATTGAAATAATAAGAGGAAAAGGTGGATGTCTCTTGCACAATGTATGCACTACATTAGAACCTTTGACACGAGCTTTATTACCAACAGTGTTCTTCAATCTACGTAGGAACCTAAAAATACGTACATTTTTTTATAAAAATAAACTACGTATATATAATCAATATATATAATATATCAATATATCTATATACATACAAAATGAACATACCTCTCAAATTGACAAATCCATCTATATTGGACAGGGTTGCACAAAGCTGCTTCCATTGGTAAATGAATTGGCAAATGCTCCATTGAATCAAAAAACTGGGTGGAAATATTCTCTCAAGCTTTCATAATATAATTGGTATTTTCACATGTAAACATCTTACTTTTTCATCATTTAACTCGTAGCATGTAAGATCCTTAAAAAATGCACTCAACTGTGCAATTGGCTCCCAGCATTTGTTATTAAGAAATGCACAAAAAGCAACATGCATTAATCTTTGTATGAATACATGACAGTCATGACTTTTTATTCCAAAAATCCTTAGCTTTTTCAAATCGATGCATCGGCTCAAATTGGAAGCATAACCATCAAGAAATTTCACTGTTCTAATCCAATCAAACAACAATCTCTTCTCATCCCAATTTAGTGAATATCTTGCTTTCTTATATTTTGTGCCAGTGTCGTCTGGCTCTAACTCAGGCCTTCTGTAGAACTCACGCATATCTAATCTAGCCTTTAGATTATCTTTTGATTTTCCTGGAATGTCAACAACTGTGTGAAAAATATTTTCAAAAATATTTTTCTCAATATGCATGACATCCAAATTATGTCTAATCCGCAAAGTCTCTCAATATGGAAGGTCCCAAAAATACTTTTCTTTTTCCATCCCAAGTCTCTGCTCACTTATGCATTGCGATCCTCTGCGCCTTCATCAGTAATTTCATCAATCTCATGCTTTTGATTTGTCGTAACACCTCGTGACCATTACGAATAGGTGGTGCAGGTTCTGTTAGTACTCTTCTCCCTTTCAGAAATTCATTTCTGTTATTCCTAAATCTATGTTCCAATGGAAAACATTTTCTATGACAATCAAACTAACACATTTTTCTGCCATTTTTAAGATAAAATGCATCAGTAAACTCCATACAATGTGGGCAAGCATATTTTCCCAAAGTACTCTACCCTACAAATTTATATATAATATATTATTAATTAATCAAATTATAAGATCTAATTAAATAATTCAGATATATATATTAACAAGTAATATATATGAATACGGTGTACGTATCAGACAACATAGAATATGTAGGGAAGTCACTAATAGTCCATATCACAGTCGCACGCATAATAAAATTTTCTTCTCGTAAAATATCAAATGTAATGGACCCATTGTACCACAAACTCTTCAACTCTTCTATCAACGGTTCCAAGAACACATCTAAACATTTCTTCGTACTCCTTCGTCCTGGTATGAGACCATTTAAAAACATAACCTCATCTCGCATACACATCGACGGAAGTAAGGTATATGGTGTCAAGATCACCACCCAATATGATTACTGCTGACCAGAAGCTCCAAATGGATTAAAACCATCTGTGCACAAGCCCAACACCACGTTTCGAGAACCTTATGCAAAATCTTCATGAACATGATTGAAATGTTTCCACGTCTCGCCATCTGAATGTTGTCTCATCACTCCTTCTTATACGTGCTATGCATGCCATCGCATGTGATCAACAGTGGATTTCGATGCAAATAATCTTTGTAACTTCTTTGTGATTGGCAAATAGAACATCCGAGCAAATGGTACTAGTTTGGCCTTCCCTTGCTTCCACCTTCGATGTCCACACATGTGACAAGAATCATTCTCTGCATTTGCACCCCAATAAATCATGCAATTATTTTTCTAAGAATCAATGACTTCGTACGGCAAACCCAAACCTTCAACCAGTTTTTTTGTGTCATAATATGTCTTTTGTAACGTTTTCTCCGGATGAGAAATGCGTCTAGCATAATCTAAGAACATGTCATATCCTCGTTCTATTATTTTAAATTTGGATTTTAGACTAAGTAATTTTGTTGCCGCAACTAGTGGACTTATATCGCATCTAGGCCATAATGACCTATTAGCAGCTTCTAACATATCGTACATACGTTGAGCTTCTAAATTTGGGGGCTCCGATATGTGTTGAATGTTCGTAATGTCTTCTGCATCATTTTTTTGATTTTAATGAATATCCATATTAGGACGAACACCAAAACAGTCGTACACCATCTACTCCATAGTCATCCCAAATTGTTCTATCTAAAAAGCCAGACCATCGTTATAATTTATTGGGTTGGCATCATAAATACTACTATTGCTACCATCTACTGCTACCATCTATATGTTCTCGTGACTCGCTTAATAATGCATTAAACATTTCTTCAGTCTCTTCATGTGCATTCCACCAATAGTAATTGTTTACAAACTCCTGATAAAGAATATGTTCTTTCACTTTTTCTGGAATAAAAAATTTTCTATTCTGACATCTCTTACAAGGACAATATACTAACGAATTAAATGCATCAAACGTATCATTCGACAGCCAGAACTCTATGAATTTCTCAACGCTGGCAATAAACTCATCGTTCAAATAATCATCAATAGTATGTATATACATCCACTCACGCATTTTCTCTTAATTAATATGGATATCCTTACAAATTACCCCTAAATAAATGACATAAAACTAAATAAGAATTAAATCAATTAAAAAAATCTTTCATTAAATTAAAACTTACAGTTATATCCGTTAAAGCTTCCTACGAACAAACGCTCCAACGTTCCAACATTTTCGTCTTTTTTTCTACACAAACTATAGATTACTAAATTTCAGTAAATGTTTACGCTACACAATTCAAAGAAGATTGATAACCTATTCATAGATAAATTTGGCGTGAACAATAACGTCCACGTGGACCCTAATTTTGGCTGTATTTTTTCCCTCCACACTATACACCGGGTCCAAAAATTAGTTACCATCCATGTGGACGCTAAGTGGACGCTAAAATTGGCGCCAAAACTTCCTGCAATACTATTCATGTTGTCCATAATTTTAACGTCCAATTGGATGCTAAATTATTTTTAACGTCAACGTGGACGCTAATTTTGTGAATTTAGCGTCCAAATTTATTGGACGCTAAATTTTGGACGCTAATTACGCAGAATCTTGTAGTGACATGACGAATCTCACCATTCTTAAACTCTCGCTTATCTGGGCAATCCCCTTTTTCCTTAATTAATTAAAGCTCTCACTCTCTTAGGCAATCCTTTTTTTCTCACTCTTAAAGAGCTCGCGCTCTTATGGGCAATCCTCCTTTTCTTATTCATAAAAAGCTCTCGCTCTTATGCCTTTTCTCATCATTCATATTGTGCCAACACTATCACAATGATATGCAACGAAATGCATTTATGCCTATTACACATGTCACAACCTCATAAATCATAATTCACATCAATTATCGTCTCAATCAATTCATACATACCATCATACATACCAATATCTCAATTATGTCAACATGTCAATCTACATATCTTTTTCACCAAGCATTTCAATTACATTTTCAAATTAATACACACTCAATTATGTTTAACTATACACATACAATCAATATCTAGATAAGTGTAAATTCAGTACACTTACCTCAAATTCTGCTTAGCTCAGATACTCCGGTATTCAGCTCTGCCCTTAACTATGATTTCCATCCCCTATACAAATCTTCATTCAATTCATTAAGCATTTAATTCAATTTACCTAAAGTCCCATTTTATATCCCTTACCAAACCCCTAAATTTTCACATAACCACACATGCAAAAAATTTTCAAACGTTATAATTCATTTAACACTTTTGAATTCCCCTCACATTACCGTCATCCCAGATTCTTACTCCTATTTACTTAAATTACTTAAATTTTCATAGCTACTTTTAAACGCAATATCTTATACAATTCAACATGTTTAGTGCTTACCTCAAGAGTGTTTCCCTAGATAATGAGCCCTTTTTCCTCTTAATTATGGTTGTTTGAGTAAGTTTTTAGGTGGATTTAAGGTTAGAAAGTGTTTTCTATCTATAGATATGATTTTTTGTTGATTGAAAAGAGTTGTGAGCCTCTTATTTATACGTTTTAAAATTTACACACAACACGGGCAGTCGACACGGTTTGAGAAGCACAGCTGTATGACATTACTGTGTGGTCCCCGTACTCCTGCACTTACATTACAATGAACTTTACATGGCCATGCACAACTGTGCCCAAGGTTGTGTTACCTCCTTTTATTTATTTCCCTCATTTTTAACCCTTCTCGCTAATTATTTAATATTCTTGAGTTTTTACACTAATTTATTAATTATTTATGATGAATTTTGGGGTATCACAACTCTCCTCCTTAAGAAGTTTTGTCAATTGAATTGCTAAGTTGTTCACAATACATGTCAACACTTATTCTAAGTCAGCATACCACCCATTATCATTGAGTCACTCCACATATCTTTTATTTACATCAACTCCTTTATTTGAATCATCACCAAGTCTGTAACAAAATTCAAATCTCCAATCACAACTTCACAAACTCTCAACACCATATTTACAATCACTATATCCCTTACTAGTATAGGAACTGCAATTACTCACCTTAATGGTTCTACACTACCCTTAACCTTCACAACCAGTACCACAATCAGTTTCCAACATACAAATCAACATGTCATTAAATTTATCCTCAAATTGTTCATAACATATTCCCAATCAATACACTCAATCATTTTCATTGATTCTTTAGAATGTTTTTGCTACTATCAAACCTCAATCTTAAAATTCTTCACATCATCTTATATTTTCTCAAACTCTCAAATTGAATATCATTTTCATGCACAGTTTCTCATCACTCCATGTAATGCTAACCAAGATATGGACCAAAAAAAGAAAATAAACGAGGATTTTGCGGTCGTATGAAAGAAATTGGATCAATGGTGATCGACATTAAGATCCTCAATGTATTTTGATAATGTGTAAAATGATGAAATTGATAAAGATTAATTCCAAGTTTAGAAAGGATTTAAAATCAAAGAAATATGCCTAAAATGATGTTGGAGAATTCAAGTCGAAAGATATTAATTAGGTTGACAAATGATGGAAGTAAAACAAGAAAATTGGTCAAAGTTGTTTCTGGGCAACTTTCTAGTCGACTTAGATGTATTCTAGTTGACCAAAAAGTTGTTGGACTCGAGTAAGAAGAATTTGACTCAAGTATGCATTTTGAGGATATTTCTAGTCGACTAGACAATAACCTAGTCGAGTAACAATGATGGCATTCTGCAAAAAGTAAGTATAATGGCTAGTTAATGAGAGAAAGTATGCCTACTTGACATAATCATCAAAAATCAGAACTAGGGCGGCTTCTTAATCATTGAAGATCAAATTTGAACGTTGGAATCAACTGGAGAAGATGTTAGTCAAGTAAAACTAATCTTACTCGATTAGAATGAAGCTGAAAAATGTCAAATCTCTTCTGGAATGAAGTTCACTCGACTAGAAGAAATGCTAGTCGACCAAAAGACCAAATTAGTCAACCAAAACTAATGATAGTCGACTAGCACAACTATTAGTCGACCAGAAAGATAAATTTTAGTTGACAAAAATATTTCCTAGTCGACCAGAAAGATAAATTTTAGTTGACAAAAATATAAAGCTTCTTTAGCTTCATAAACATGATGAGACAAGCATTCCAAACATTCAAAATATTTTACTTGAGAGAAAATAAGAGTGAAACAAGCTTGACTCCCTCTTTGTTCTAAAAAGATTAGTGTTCATATCTTTCATACAACTCATTCTTGTGAGGAAAAATTTGTATACACCCTATGAGTATTTTAGTCGGTAAAACTTGAGCTGAAAATTAAGTTGCTCTTGGTAGGATTTGAGCCGAAAGTCAAATCAATCTTTGGTAGCACTTGAGTCGTAAATCAAGTTGTATTTGGTATGATTTAAGCCGAAAATCAAATCGTCTTGTAAGGTAGCTTGAGCCGCAATGAAGTGTTTGTAATAAGTTCTCACTTAGCTTGGAAAGTGAGGATATAGTCAAGAGTTTGCCAAAATTCTAGTGGAAGCTTGGGTAGTGGATGTAGGCATTAGTGACGAACCACTCTACATCTTGTGTTGATTGTGTTCTTTCTTATTTCTACAAAAAGTTTCCATTATTCCATTAGCTCTATTAAACCCCCTCCCCTTCTAGAGCTAAGTTTGGTTCAACAAAAGTATGTGATTGTTTCCGATCGAGAGCATCAAATCTCAAACAAAACCAATGATTCAACTATATACCTCTATGAACTTGTTCTACAAAAATTTGTTCTACCTACCTCTGATTTCATTCCCACAGTCACCATTCGACACTATTATCATTCAGTGAACAAATTAAAATCAGCAATTTTTTTTCATAAACATAAAATCAGTCAATACGACAACCAAATGTATTTTTTTTTTCAACTACAAGTGCTTTTTATGTGATACTATCGACCAAATGAATTTTTGACAAGCAAAATTCATCTAACTTTGGATGTGTATGTATTCATATAAATATTTACATAATCGGTTCCAAATTTAAATTAAAGAGGAGAATGTAAAAAATTTAAAAAATATATATATATAATTTTTTAACATAAAAAAACTCATATTATTTATTTTGGTTAAAGTTTCAAAGTAGATCAAGATGACCATAACTACAATTAAATACTAAGAAATAAAATTTGTGTGAAGCGGAGTATGAACTCGTCTCACTTGATAACTGCATGGGTGGAGATACACGTGGCCATTCAGGTTGACAGGCCGGGTTTATAACGGGTCAACATGACCCGTTAATATGATTAGCGCAAACTCAAACTCAACTCATTTAATAAACAGGTTAAAAATAAAATTCAAACTTGACCCGTTTATGACGAGCTGACCCGTTTAACTGACACAATTAGATAAGACTGACAATTTCTAATCAGTAACACTATTAAAGAGTATACAATTCAACACGACACAAATGACACAAATTCAGTTTTTATAAATTTATGTCATAAATATGATGTTCGATAGAAAAGGTCAATAACACGATTGACCGATTTAATTGACACGAATTGATACATTTATTTATATGGGTTAACAGTTTAAATAAGTTAAAAATTAACCTATTTAATATTTCTTGCCTGAAAATAAAAATATAAATTCTCTTGGTTCTTTATTTTAAATATATGGTATGGTTTATTTTTTTTTATATTTTTAGATTAAAATTTTGTATATGTTTTAAATATTTTATGTTTTAAAATTATTTATAAATTTTTATGGGTCATAGCAGATCGTATTCGAGTCATGTTGAGTTTATACATTTAACCAAATTTTTAACGGATTAATCTATTTACGATCCAAACTCATTTATACCATACTCAAACTCACATAACTTTACATCTGATCGTATCAGATGGACAAATTGAATCAATTTTTGTCAAGTCCAGGCAAAGATGTCACACTCCACATGCTGTGAGAAGCAACAAAAATGAAATATGAACTGAAAAAGAGGCAAAAGCCATACATACTTCCACAACTGCTAATAATACAATTCTGTAGTGTAGGACTCACCCATTAAAATACAAAAAAAAAATGTAGCCGTTTTATTGCATATCACCGTTGTACTGTTTGCTCATTATTATTTTTCGTTATGTAAATGAATTCACTCCAAATGATTTTGTACTTTTTTTTTATAATTTTCATATTTTAACTTGTAAAGTAATTACTAATGCTGGTTTTGAGAAAAAAAAAACTGGCACTGTCCATAAAAAATTAAAAAAAAACAGCCTAAAATAAATCAGCCATCTTGAAACCAGGCGATAAACTGCAGCATTGGTTCGTCGGTTTGGTTAGTTGAATTGTGAACCGACTGGCTCTAACGCGACACTCAAAGGAAAGTTGCCGAGAGAATGAAAAATAAAAGAAAGGACTTTTTATTTAGATGATTATAATTTTTCATACACCATACATCCTATAGGAAAAAGAAATGAAATCTTCCATTTTAATTGATTTAATTGAGTAATTATAAAAAATTTAAAAAATTAAAAAAGAAAACCTTTAAAAGTGAAAACTTGCCAAACAGAAATGCAACAATCCATATTCCCAATTTTTACAAGTGAGCTCAATACAACCAGAATTTATTCAACAAAGGAAAATAGATATCTATATGTTAATTAATATAAATGAATAATGATGTATAATTAATAGTATTTTATGTGTCAATTTTTCTAAAGAAAAATAATTTTAAAAACAATATAAATTTTTTAATTATGGATATAGTTGGTTTATTTGATAAATTTTACATATGTATAAATAAAAATAATATATATTTCAATAAAACTAAATAAATAAATAATTTAATTACTTAAATTTGAATTTTATTGTACCGGCCTATGAAAGGTATCTTAACAATGCAAAATATACAGTAAAAAAAATACTTTCATAATGATGTTGTTGAGTGTCTCCAATTACAATGTGAGGATGAGGTACGTGCATGCAATCCATTCTATCACTTTATTGTATTTTGTTGAATAATTTATAAGAGAAAATTGCTTAATTTTCTGTGTTATGGGCAAGTGGTTAAGAGATGTGAGAGAGAGTTCCTTAATTCGTAAGTTTTACTTTCATAGAGAAAAAGGCTCACATTCTGCCTAAACTAATTAGCAACTAGAGTTTTCATCTAAAATTCTTATATATTAGATGAACAACTTAGACAGCAAATCTATTTTTTTTTTTGAAATTCTTAGACAACAAATCTATAAGTACATTACAATCCTTATATATTTATTTTAGGATTCATCTAAATCGTTATGGGCGAATTAACTAAATCTAATAGATGTTAAAATTCATGTAATTAAAAAGGAAAAATTAGAAAATAATAATTATCTTTCCAAGGAAAAGGAGAGGCATCCCCGGATATTGGCTCATGTTAAATTGGTGGGTACATTAGATTTATTGACTAGTTAAATTTGTTTAGATAAATAGAAGTTGGGATCAATATAAACATAGTTATTGTTTAAATTAAACAGTAATAAATGCAAATTCAGAGTGTAAATAGTAAAGGGAGAAGCTTATTTAAGATAAGATTTTAATAATGTGTTAGTGGGTATTTGAATTGATGAATTATTACGTGGCGTTTCAGTTGACCATAAATTATAACGTTTGTTTGGCCAGACAGATTCGTTGTGGTTCACCGACGCGCAGGTTGTGTTGTGTAGGACTCAATAAATAAAAAAATAATGCTACTTCTTCCTCACATTCCTTTTTCTCTGAATTTCTACTCTCAATTATTTCCCACTACTTGCTTCTTTATTGTTTCACCCAATATTATAATACCGAACCTAATTGATCAATCGAACCGATGAATCAGTGAACCATCTATTCTTCTGATCCCAATTAACCATTTAAACTGACATGCAAACAAACCATTTTTAAATCGATAAAACCAATTGACCTGTTTCAATTGGTAAACTAGACCAGTAGTAAATATTAAAAAAAATAAATAATTTAAAATTTTAATAATTTTATATATTTATATATACTTATTTATTTATTTATATTATTTTTAAATTACCAGTTCGACAAGTGAACCGTCGGGTCGACAAATGAACCAATCACCCAGTCCCTTTTTTAGTTCAATCACTGATTCGATTCTAATAACATTGGTTCACCAATACCTAATAATTGAACTCCTTTTCCATCCGAATAAGATTTCAAACCCTTCTACTTTATTGTGTTTATAAAATGGCGATATTTGATTTCAGACAAGTAAAATAATAAATTGGTTAGTGAACCATCGCAATAACTATCATTTACAACTTATAAAACTACTAACTTCTTATCTCATTATTTGGGAAAGGAGAGAATAATTCTAGGAGGAGAAGAAAAGATTAACGTCGCTTGGTTTTTTTTTTTTTGGGAACAAACAAGCTCAAGAAGGAAGCTTGGAGGATTAGACAATAATTTGAACAGGTAGAAAGGTAGCCATCAGGAAGGTTTTGAAAACATTAAACTATAGCTTCTTCTTCTTCTTCAAACATAAATTTATATTATAAAGTTAGGTTCAAATGGTTCAAGAGTTGGATAGCAGCATAATACATGACAACATAAATGTGAAATGCTTGAAATCATGCACCACTTGCATATAGGCGAGTCCATTCCTTGGCTGCACACCACACACACACACACACAAACACAAACACAACCGTATCAACAACAAATTAGTAGCAGCCACAGCCACCCACCCATCAATACAAGCCAAAGGCAAAAGGCTCAAGTTAAGCTTTAAAGCAAACAACTGAGTGTTACCTGTTTCAACGGCTTCGGCCTCATTCGTTTTCCAATGCTTAGCAATGTTCTCTGAGAGTGGGTCATCTGGGTTTGGAGCACTCAGAAGTGCTTGGATGCTGTCAACCAAAATAACACATCGTCTTAGCATTACACTTTCTATTCTTCATCAAACTTACAAATATTTAGACTGCCTGCCTACACTATAATTCACTAAAGTATCTTGTAACATTTTCATCAGGGATTTTTCACTGCATGGCCCATCTGAAATTTCAAGATCCCACATCCACTTGGCTTTTTATAGTTTCTTGATTATCTTATTAAAACTGCTTCCTACACAATCTCAATGGTGACCACACAATGCTCACATGAAAATCATAACAGAATTAATTGGTCATTAGTACCTTAAAAGTACTGTTCGTATCTGCAAAGCAGGACTCCATTTGTCTTTCAGAATATCAAGGCAAATTCTTCCGAGCTACACAAAATAAACTTTCATTATTGAAGGTGAAAAAAATAGGGGTCCAGACTTCAAATTTGCAAAACGGACAAACCTAACCTACCTTATCAATATTAGGATGGTAAATTTTGGTCAAGAACCGCACCTGCCATGGGAATTTGACAAACAAAACAAGAGATGAGACAAAATAAGTATCAAATAATGGGGAACAAGAGCCAAATAATAATTCTCAAAACATTCCAGCATTAAAAAATTATAAACACCATTGAAATAATATACAACAATATTTTCCAACATCCACAAATTTGGAAGAACTAATATTTGAAGATTGTGCAAGATTTGACAGATTTTGATCAAACCCAAAATACAAGAAATGAATTAAATTTCAACATGATCGAACTACATTTCAATGCCGAATCATCATTTGAAAGAATACATCCAAAGTTTATTCATACCTTTTGTGCCATTTAAATGATGATACCCAATAATCATAAATTTTATACCAATCATTACATTAAAACGGGCAAAAATACGTCACATAACCCTTTGAAAACCACTCAAATCTTCTGAACTGATAAGTTACATGCCCAAACATGCTGCTCTCCAAAATACCAAAAAGGCACATATAAATGAGACATTACTTAGATCACTACTGCTCACATCATCAGATGATCATCACTGCTCACATCTCCAAAGTAAATCTTATTGTTGCACTATTCTACCTCATCAATAAATTATGAATGAAAATTTCAAACCATATGCTTTTCAATAATATACTATGGAAAATGCTGCAATGAACAATGGTTAAAAAATACAATAATGGTAACATCAGCAGATCAGACATGTCTCACTTGGAGACACCTGGAAAAGTTCTAACTCGATGTAGAGCTCAATTTTTTATATCACAACACAGAATGTTTATCTTTTCACATATACTGCCATTGGTGAAAATAGAATGATATAAATGAAGAGCTAAGGAGAAACAGAAAATAACGTACCTTAGGCGCAGCCATAGGATATTCTTCAGGTAAAAACAACTCCAGCTTGAAAACTCCTCCTAAATTTAAAATAATGAAGAAGCATGACAAAAAAATAGGGAAAAGTAACTTGGAAAAATCAATTAAAGTTAACAAGAAACTGTAGATCGAACAGGTCAATTTTTTTCCTCATACAAATAGCATCTTGTCTTAACCATTTGCAGTTTTAAAACATAACAAATTAAACAAGAATAACAGACATGAAAGGAAAATAAAAGTTAATACATAGGCATAAGTGACTTGAAAGTGCATGCCATGCTAACATTTATTTCATAATATCGCTCCATCAAGCTTAAGTACCTTATATATAAAAATAACATAGAAAAAAACTAACAGTAACATTAAAACTAATTGCTGATTACAACACAACATTTAAGTTTGTGTACTTAGGCTTCATGCTCTTTTGCCCTGGTGTTCAAGTAATATCAAGCAGCATTTCACAGTTTTTGCAACCTACAATTGCACTAATGAATAGCAAGAAGCATTGAATTCTCAAAATAACCATATCTGCTATATTCTCAATCAACATTAACGACAGCATAAAAGAAATTCAATATACTTTCAGCTTCTGATTCATTGAACTTGATAGAAGTAGAGTTCAACGAGTTTCTTGAACTCTTTTTGATATCTAAAACATAGTATACACTTATACACCAATATCAAACCAATGGATGCAACTATCAACTCATTATAAACCTACATGAACTTGGAACAAAAAGTACGACAACAAAAAAACGGAACAGAGCAAATGAAATATTACAATGTCACAGTGAATCACAAAAGTAAAATAAGGAATGAATGAAGACATCATCTAGTAATCATGTTCACATAAAATGCACGAAACCAAACCACCACCAACATCAGATACCTTCATATGGCGACTGAGTTGGGCCAAGAATCATCACATTGAAATACCGCATATTATCTTCCGATGGCGAAGCACTAATTCCTGGAGCTGCTCAAGAGAACCAACATAGTTCAAACCCATTTTTCACTTAACTACTTGTAACACACTAAACAGGCACAAACCCACAATTCACACCAATTCAGAAACAATAATAAACCAGCGAAATATCACATTGTATTCAAGCAATCAATAATTACCTGGTTCACTGAGAAGACGCTGAGTTTCCTGTCAGATCACAACACAAAGCACGCAAACAATCAGAACCCAATAGTCAAACATACTCATTAAACCAATAGAATCCATAATAGTAACAGTAACCCATTAAAACCCATTTAAAGAAAAGGAATGTTTGAATCCAATTCTTCTCATTTCCACAAAACCTAACCAAATACACAATACCCAATAGCGGAAAACCAAAATTAAGCACAAAATGAGTATTGAATTGGTTGAAAATGAAGAGCGAAAAATTGCAAGGAAAAAAAAAGAGAGGATCTAGAGAGATCGGAGAAGACCTTGATGATGCGACGAGGTAGATTACTGTTGGCCATGGCGGATTGAAGAGAAGGGGCGGGGCGGGGTGGGGTGGGATGGGGTGTGAGTTGGTAATCAAGGGTTTGTTTCTCTGTGTTTGTGAGGAAGAGAAGAGAGTGCTTTAACACAATAATAATGATTTTGACGTCTTCTTCAAAACCCCACTCTTATTTGTACACACTTTCTTTTATTTATTCTATATATATATATACATATATCTTTTCCAATTTGTTGCAATATTTTTCTTTCTTGCATATTTTTCTTTCTTTTTGTGCACGAAAGAAATAAATTAATGAGCCACAGACGGTAAAACATATATTTACTTTATAATTAAATACTGATCTAATTTTTATATGTTATGTTGCATATTTTCATGATTTAAATTTACCATCTATAAATTATGTTAAAAAATTGTTTTGTATTTTATCATTTTCACCTTGTTTGATACTCAGTCTCTTTGATTTTTTTTTTTGAAATTCAATCTCTTTGATATTTAGTCTCTGATATTTGGT
The DNA here is from genome assembly GCA_948193385.1 of Breynia disticha f. nivosa. Taxonomy (NCBI): domain Eukaryota; kingdom Viridiplantae; phylum Streptophyta; class Magnoliopsida; order Malpighiales; family Phyllanthaceae; genus Breynia; species Breynia disticha. The sequence continues at coordinate 2,214 of CANYCX010903426.1, read as the reverse complement.
TGAATTAAGAAAAATAATCAATAAAAATTATTTCTTATTAAGTGAAAAATATTTAAATAATTTATTTTGTGATAAATATTTTTTTTCATATTTTTCATATTATATATATATAATATATATATTATTTTTAAATTTTATTATAAAAAATTATTTTTAAAAATGTTTTTAATATGTTATTTTTATTGATATAAATTTGAAATATTTTTTTATTAATTTTTTTATTTAGTTATTTAAAATTAAAAATAAAATTTTAAAATTTATGTTTTATAAATGAATACTTTCTTTAAAAAATTTATTTTTCATCAAACAAACAGATATTAGTTAATTTTTTTATTTTGTTGAAAAAGGTTCTAATAACAAAGATGTTAATTTGTCTTAATTATGCTGTATTATTTTTTATTAAATATTATTATTTGTATTATAAACATTAAAAGATTAAATTCATATCATTTTTATTGTATTATAAAAATACATTCACAAATTATATTATTGTGTTAAAAATTAATATCTTTACTAATAAGTAATAACCTTGAGCGAAGTGGCGAATTTTTAGTAAAATATTTTGGAAAATCATAAATACAGTCGCAGGCTTAATAACATGAGAAAGAAAGAAAAATCAAGAAGTGGCGTATAAATTTTTCCGTAAATCAGTTGTAGCAGCAGTAAAATTTTTGGTAACGACTCGTTCGACGTTATACCGTGAGTTTATATGTATACATGCAATACATTTATATTAAAATTAAAAAGTTATATTTTATAATTAAAAATAAATATTAAACAATTTTATTCTAATTTTAATATTATTGCTGTATATTTTAAGGTTCATTTTTTCAACAGAATTAATGAATATGAAATTGAAAGGATAATTTATTCCGCCCATGACGTTTTGGTTGCCGAATAAATATAATTAAGTTAAGGGACTTAATTATAATTTATTTGGTTGAAGGATTAAATTAGTAAGCATTTTGGTTTAGGGATCAAAGTGTAATTATGCGTGAAAAGATATCATTTCACCAAATGATATCTCCACTTCTATATAAGCATCATTCCTCCTTCATTTCTCACTCACTCCACATTTCCACCAAAAAAAAGAGGAGAGAGGAGAGACCTCTCTTCTTCTAGGAAAATAACCAACAGGTGGTTATTTCTCTCTCGGGGTTCAGATTCCGGTGTAGGATCGGGTGCGAAACATTGTCCGTATCCCGACGCTCTGCGCCTGTGGATACGAGCGTACCCTCAACGAGGTATAGTTCTTCTTCCGCTGCTTTGAACGGAATTTCAGGTGTGCGTATTCTGTTCATTTTATTTAGTGCTTTATTGATTATATGTTAATTAATTGGTTTATATATATATGTTATATATATGTGCATATTCTTTCATTGGTATCAGAGCCGAAAGCCTGTCAATTTTTAGAATTAGTATTCTGAAAGGTTGTGGGTACTAATGATTTTGTTTTTATGTATTTATTTTGTGTAAATATCGTTAAAATCACGCCGAAAAACCTAGCCCGGTACGAATCCGAAAATATTTTGTTGGAATTTGGCAAATCCGACCACACCATTGAACTCACCAGGCCGAAACCATACGAAATAAGTATTTCACGTCGTCGGAATCCGCCTGGAAAGTGGCGCGTGAATTACACGCGCCACCAGAAACTGTCCCTGCGCATGGGCGTGCTTCAGCGAGTGAAACAACGCCACGCGCCTTGTCTTTTGGATTGAAGAGTCGCGTGTCGTTTGGATGGAGCGTCTGGTCGTTTACGCAGACAAACCAACGACATGTCGTCTGGAACAAAACGGTGCGTCATTTGGACCGGCGTGTGACAGTTCTTTTGTGAAGCCAAACGATGCTTCGTTTTGGCATGGAACACCATGTCGTTGCCTATGACCCAATCCGGTTTCCAACCCGACTCAGACCCGCTTTGTTCAACCCGACCCGCGCTCTGAAACCATTAACCCGAATCGTGAATCGCCCAATTACCAAGCGCCACGTGTTGCGCGTGGCCTGTGCGACTGGGGGTTGTCCACGCGCAACTACACTATTCCAGTACTCACTCGCCGGCGCGTGAAAGCACGTGGAGCATTTTCCGACGACCAAATTTTTCCAAAGTTTTGATAAAATTAATATTTACAATTTTCTGGAATTTTTGGTATATTTTTCGTAAATATTTGAATTCCAGAAGTATTATTTTTCATTTAAATTTGATTAAAATTT
>CANYCX010903307.1:0-26199 GCA_948193385.1 Breynia disticha f. nivosa | reverse complement strand
TTATTCATGCCATATTAATTTCTATGAAGGAAAAATTTTTAAAAAAACTTAAGTGAAGCGTAAAAAATTACATCGTTTTGGTCTTTTCTATTGTTCAAAAATAAAAAACGCACAACGTAATCTAATGTCTTTCTCCCACTTCTTTTTACCATCGACATGATTAGTACCACATCGTCATTGTCAAGATCGTCACTGCCGTACAACGCTGTGTTATTGCCTATCTTGTCAAACTCGAACTCGGACTTGGAACCGATGAAAATTCCTGGATCGTCCCTGTGTAGAATTACATATTACTGACTTGTTTAGCATTCCATTCTCCCTAGGGAAGACTGGGCTCGTAAGCTTCGTCATTGGAAAGATGAATTTAAAGCTACAATGCAACATTACTGGTTGGGCACAAAGCTTCTGTGGGCTGATGTAAGAATAAGCTCAAGGTTACTGATCAAGCTTGCTAGTGGGAAGGGTCTTTCTAGAAGGGAAAGGCAGCAACTCACACGCACAACAGCTGACATATTTAGACTAGTTCCTGTTGCAGTTTTCATCATTGTTCCCTTCATGGAATTCTTGCTGCCAGTTTTCCTTAAATTGTTTCCCAATATGCTGCCATCAACCTTCCAGGACAAGATGAAAGAACAGGTAGAAATACACCCATCACTTCTGTTTTTACATTCGCAATTTTATCCACACATCGTTAGTGTTGGAGAGAGATCCTGGAGCTCCACATTATTTATCGATACTAGCATAGCTTATCTTTGGTTTGCCAGTATTTTGTCTATTATGGTGCGTTAATGTTTCCTTTTGGCCGTTTCCATTCATAAGCAAGCAAGCCATTAGACATGGAGTTCCCTTGTTAATTTCATTTAATTTGTGCCAGAAAGTGCATGTGTGTGTGTGAGAGAGACTATTGTTGCTTTAGAGTTGCATAGTTATTTTTTCTTGAAGGAGAAATTTGTCTTAAGAAAATGCTCAACTTTTAGGAGGCATTGAAAAGAAGGCTTAATGCAAGGATAGAATATGCAAAGTTTCTTCAAGATACACTAAAAGAGATGGCAAAGGAAGTTCAGAACTCAAGAAGTGATGAAACTAAGAAGACAGTTGAACATCTTGATGAATTTATTAATAAGGTAATTTCAGTTTCTAGCCTCGAAGCAATTGAAATGAGGCTGGAAGATGAATGGTAATGGTGTGTTTCATTTTACCATCTGAAATTGGTTAGAACTGGTGCTCGTCTTTCCAATGAAGAAATTTTAGGCTTTGCTAAATTGTTCAATGATGAACTCACTTTGGATAATATCAGCAGGTTTCCTTCTCCTCTTTGTAATTTAGCATTTTTAAATTATATTTGCCTTCTTATATGAATTTCACTCTTTGAATACTTAATTTGTTTTAATCAATGCTAAATGTCATGTTGTTTGCAAAAATCCAGGCCTCGATTGGTAAACATGTGCAAGTATATGGGAATTAGCCCATATGGAACTGATGCATATCTACGATATACGCTTCGGAGATGATTGCAAGAGTAAGATATATTTCGTCAATTTTCTATTGATCGGTCATCGTTGGAGTGAGGGGGGATGGTTAGGAATTTGTATGTCGAAGCATCTTTGACTGAGTTCCTGCTGTTCCAGGAAATTTGAGTGGCTGTCTTAATTTTCAAATGAAAAACCTTACAATTTGGCAGGATCAAGAATGACGATAAGATGATTCAGGCTGAAGGTGTGGAGTCACTTTCGGAAGCTGAGCTTAGGCAAGCCTGTACTGAACGGGGAATTATTGGATTGCTTTCAGTAGACGAAATGCGACAACAGGTTAATGCATAATTAATTTCTTGTTGCTACAAAGTGAAATTTCAAAATACAATTTTGAAAGATAAGCATGTTCTCGTTTCTCTTTCCAAAGGCTACTTTAGCATGTTGATCTCCGATTAACAGCGTGTGAGCGAAGAAATTTTGAATGTATTTGATATTTAAAATATATATAGGGAATATGCTTGGGATGCACAATGCTGTCCAGCAGATATAGAGCAGTCAAAACATCTCATGATGTCAACCACATGAGACCAAACATGTTTCTTTAGTTTTTTCAATAGTATGTGATGATTGTCTGAGCCTTTCATGGTTTAGTTAGTTTCTGTGATTATTTTCTCTACAGCTAAAAGTTCAGACCAATCAGCTTAGTTGAATACTCCATAGAATTGTTAAATTGTGGGGCGGGAAAGTTGGAAATCGCTATTGGCATCAGCCCGATGAAGAGTGGGGTGAGAATTGGTTCTGATGTGATTATGTTTATAGTCAATGATTTGGGTCTGAAAGTTGAGGCATTATGATTCTGGTTGATATCTCTTTCAAGTTCATTTGGTTATTGTTAAACTCAGACGGTTGTTTTGTTTCGATAATAGGGATTATGATGGCAAGGTGACTCCTGAGGAGGTTGCCTATGCGGCAATGCACTTGAAGGACCATATAGGGAAGGAGGGCATTCAATAACTCGTAAGCAACTTGTCCAAAGATAGAGGTCTTGATTAATTGTTTATCTTTCTCAATGGTCAATAACTTATTAGTGATTGTTTAGTGTCATATAAATATCATGGCTTCTATCCTGTTAAGTAGTTTATGTGATTATACTTATGTGAGATGATGAGTGCCAAACCGGATCTGCCACCCACCAGCTTGTCTATCAAGTATACTTGCATCTCTTTCAGCGTTTGAATTTGAGTTGAAAACAGAGTTTTTTTTTTGGATAGATGCGAGTATAGTGGCTTAATTCTCTTGTCATTTAACTTTATTTGTATTGGCTTAGTTCTCCCGTCCCGTCCTTCAACTTTATTTGTCTTTCTTCCTTCTCTTAGCTTTATCACCTCACTTTTTGGTGACAACAGAAGGAAAAATCCTAGTTGAAGATATTGGGCAGTGAAATGGAAGATGATGCTGCAGCCGAGGAAGGAAAATAATGGAATATATATATCTGAACACGCCTTCATATTTCAGAATTCTAATTGAGTCGTGTTCCACCTTGGATTGTTTTTCTGGGAGTCTTGACTGAGCCTGCGAGGATGGGAAAGGAAAGATCCGACTGGACAGGAACACTTGATGCGCTCCATCTGGGAATAAAGATGGAAAGCAATGGATTTTAAAATGTGCATTCTTGATTTCGCTTCAATGTTTTCTTTGGAGCTTTGTAATATATCAACTTATTTAAAAACTCTGATGTATTTTTGTATGGATATCATATCAGGAACTAACTCTATAGTGAATATCAGCAAATGCGTGGATCACAATTTTTTTGCCTACGGAACTTTTTCAGCTGAGTATGAAGTTTTGAGATTTTTTAAAAAGTTGCTTCTACTCATAAAACTCTGATTGTCTTGTATTGTATTGTAGGTAAACGAAAGAAAAATATTGTTGCTTGGCTTGGCTTGGCTTGGGTAAAAAAAAAAAAAGGATATTCGATTTGGCCCTGCATGTGCGTGCACTTCAAAATTGGACCGAAAACAATACTTATTTTCTCTCTTTTTCCGTAAAAAAAAAAATTAAAAAATAAAAAATTTGAAGCTGAAAGAAATCAAAGCAATACTTCATGCCTCTGTCCGTCTAAATCCGATCTTTCTCTCTACACACTTTTTCCACGTCTCCCCATTTGAATTCTTTTCCTACCCTTCTCTCTCTATTTCTTCTCTTCCTCCACCTCTCCTCTCCTACTCTTTCTAGGGTTTCACTCCCCAATTTATTCTTCCTCAATTTCCATCCTTCTCCCCCCAATTAGGGTTCCCCTCTCTTCCACGCTCCTTTCTATTTTCTGTTATTTATTTTTTAGGGTTTCTGTTCTAAACTACCTCAATTTTCCGCTTTCATTTCCACTTCCAACACCTTGCCTTCAATCAACTTAGCTCCATTCAATAAGAAATATGAATGCAAAGGTCTCAGTTTAAATTCTACAGGAGGCTCAAAAATGTTCTACTCCCAGTTTATATTGGCCAAGAAAGGCCCTCTTGGTACTATATGGATTGCTGCTCATTTAGAGAGGAAACTTCGCAAGAACCAAGTTGCTGATACTGATATTGGAGTCTCCGTTGGTTAGTTCACATTTTCTCTACCTATCCTTTCTTCCTATTCAAGTTATGCGTATGCTCATTTCTGTATTGTTTTGCGCAGATTCTATTCTTTTCCCTGAGGTGCCAATTGCGCTTAGACTTTCGAGTCATCTTCTGCTGGGTGTCGTCAGGATATATTCTCGGAAGGTCAATTATCTTTTTGATGATTGCAGTGAAGCTCTCCTCAAAATTAAGCAAGCTTTTCGCTCCACCGCTGTTGATTTACCTCCCGAAGAATCTACTGCTCCCTACCATTCTATCACCTTGCCTGAGACTTTTGATCTTGATGATTTTGAGCTTCCGGATAACGATATCTTTCAAGGGTCAGTTTTTTTATATCCAAGCCATCATCTTCATTTATGTCTCCTTTATTGAATTTTTAACGCGTGATGCTTTTAATAGTTTGAAATACTATAAAAAAACGCTTTTATTTGTTTATTTGTACTTCCAAGTTATAATTTGACTTTTGCTTGGATTAGATTAGTAGAGCTTTAGTGCAACCTTACAACTGAACGACTGAACCTTTTCCTATAGAGCTTTTATGAACTTTGAGATGCCATTTTTATAGTCTACTTTGTCTTGGTTATTTTTAGTTGGTGCTTAGCAAGGGTTTTCAACTTTAGTATGAACTACTCAGCTAAAATGATGAAAAATTTCGCAAACTTAGCCCAAACTTTGGATGCTTTCTCAAATTTTTTACTTTTGTTGCAGTAATTACGTTGATCATCACGTTAGTGCAAGGGAGCAAATTACTCTGCAGGACACCATGGAGGGGGTAGCATACTCTACTTCACAATTTGGATTGGATGGTCAGTATTTCTTTTACATTTCATTTTGTGCTGTCAACAGTTAAATTTAATGCTTATGAATGCCAGTGTTTTGTATGATCTGATTTTATTGCAGAGAGGTTTGGGGATGGTGATGCTTCCCAAGTTGGATTGGACCTTGAAGAGGTAAATCAAACAATTATGGTTTTTCCATTATTTCTATTGTTAGTCATGATACAGTTCTCTTTATAGTTTTTAACATGGAAGCCATATTTTCATTATTCCTTGTTATTTGATGGCTTGATAAAACTCCCACTAACACAGCTTCTATTTCTTAGCTTAATCTGATGTTGCACTCTCCCCGCCCCAGCTTTTTGTTTATGAGAATGAGTGTTGTTTGTTAAGGTTTTTTTTTCTTTGTTGGATTGCTATTAACAGGACCTCTTCCTAGACAAGGTTACTGCTCCAGAGACTGATACAGTTGAAAGGTAAACCATGATACTATTACTATTTTCAGTTTGAGGTAGAATATTGTGCTGATTGTGAGATTAGTTCAATTTTAATTCACAGAAAAATTTAGTTCAGCTCCATGTTAGTAATTGGAGTTGATTGTAAGGGTTGATGCTGTTCTGAACTTGTAAGCCTTTTTCTGAGAAATATGTGATGTATAGACTTCTGTAATTATTTTTCAACCAGCAATTTGCCTTATGTGAAGTTTGATGTGCGTTATTGTCTGTGTTAAAGCATTTTTGCTATACATCTGCTTATTTATGCCTGGGAGTTCCCTTATTTCTAATTGTATTACTTGTTTGCGTCCACATTTGTTGAGCCAATGAACTTACAATCTTGCCTAAGGACTAAGTAGTGTACTTTTGTCTATATTAGATTATTCAACAATCAAAATCATGGTTACTTTTCCCATAGCCATTTTATAGAGCATTATGGTTATTTGCGATCCCTTTTGTTACTTATACTACATATTTGTTTCCTTTCAGAGCTAATCCTCAGATGTCTGATGGATCTTTTCCAAAAGGTGAAGCAAGTCAAGAAGGGGGGTCCTCAGAAGCCATACCAATGAATGGTACTACAAACAAGGTTGATATTGATGTTTATTTCCCTTTTTTACTTTATAATGTTTTTATTATCTTGTTGGTTTATTTTATCAAATTTTGCAACCGATGTTAATTACAAATGGATGGACTGTCTGATAGAAGATTATTGAACTGTGAACAGATTAAAGGTCTGGTTGCAAATTCAGAATTCACTGATGGGGCTCAGGCTCCATCAACTCCTGGATTAATAGAAGAGCCAAATTTGTCTGCTGTGCAAGATGGTCCGGCTTATGATGATAATCTAGATTCAGAAGATCACAATTTAACTGAACTGGGAAAAATTGATATTCAACAAAATGCATGCAATAATAAAGAATTTTATAATAAAAACAATGTAAATTTGTCTTTGGGCGACCCTTTGAATCATGAAAATATGGTATATATGCCTGCTGAAGATAACAGCTGCCTTTCTGGTGATGAGAAACTTAATCAAGAAGAGCTACAAGATGTTGCTACCATTGTGAACAAAGACAATGTGGGTTCCGACAAGTTTGATGGGGAGAACAAGGTGGAACCTACTAACAATGATGCTGAATGCATTAATGAATCGAGTATGCCATCTCTGGACCAAATGAATGGGGAGTGTGAGAAGAACATAGAAACTGGCTTGCAAAAAACTGCAGAAACCGGTGATGATAAAGAAAACTCAGATGCAGCACAGAAAACTGAATCAAATGTTGCCACCACTCTGGAGTTGCCATGTCATCTCGAGCATACTAATTCTGAAATTCTGGACATTCAGAGATTAGAAAATTGTGGAACATTGGACGATCCTGTCGACAAGGAAAAAACAGTTTCTATGTTGCCAGCAGTGTTAATGGCTTGCAATACCCATATGAATTATCACGATACCCCTTGTAATTATGTAAATGACCATACAGTTCCTTCTGGAGTGCAAGCTGGAGAAGTTCCTTGCTCAGTGGGGACATCCGCGATGGAGGAAGAACTCCATGATTGTGGAACTTCTGCTAAGGTGCAAGGTTTGTTCTGCAAGCTAATTGAGTGCCTTGTGTAAATTATCTTTATGAAATATAGCCATATGCTTCAAAGCTTTCAAGTTAACTGGCACTTACATATATTGGACATTTTTAGTTTTTTAGGTGATGGGAGCCTCATGACTGATTGTATACTTACAGGGGAAATTCAGGCAGATGCTGAGAAACGGGATGACCACCCGGTTAATCAGGTTGATAATTTTTCCAACTCCCAGGTTGCCGATGTGCCAGCATTTGAAAAGTTGCTTTCAGTACCAGAAATAGTTCCTGATAAGCCAGATGACTTGGTAGTTGAGTCAACGCCTGACAAAGAAGTCCTTGAGAGTGTTGATGGAAGCATCGATGGGACCAAAATTTCTGGTAGAAAGCGCAGCTTTACAGAAAGTACATTGACTATGGAAACTCTAAATTCAGCTGAATCATTCGGTGCAACTAGATCAAAGAGAACTGCAGACTTTATTCCTGACGATGACGATTTACTATCTTCCATATTAGGTATATCCTTCTTTCTCATTAAACTATGACAGATTGGCTGGTCAAGTAAGATACTCCGAAAACTACTGTGCAAAAATTATTTCTTCATTTTATTCCTACATGTTAATAGGGAGCATTAATTTTTGTTACTTTAACTACTGAATCTTTATTTTAGTTGGAAGAAGATCGTCAGCTTTGAAAATGAAGCCCACTCCACCAGCGCCTGAAGCTACATCTATGAAACGCGCTCGGTCTGCTACCAAACCTAGTGCAATGAAGAGGAAGGTGCTGATGGATGATTCTATGGTCTTACATGGCGAGTATGTGCATTTATCTTCTTTCTTCTGTTGCTACTTGGTCCAGTTTCTAGAAAATTAAGTAGTCTTTACTGCATGGTTTTTGCATTTAATACTAGAATATGTTTTGTTCCTGAGTTTAGTTCAATATACTACAATGTTGAAGTTATTCAGAGATGAATTCATCACTGATGTTAATACAATTTCATTATATTCTTGGCATCTCCATATTTTTCCCTAGTAAATTTTGCTGGCATAAGCAATATGTTTATAAGTTTCATTATTGTGAGTTGTTGTGCATGCTCAATGTTGAATAATTTGGCTTCCTTTTCTTTTCAAGTGTTATACGTGAACAGTTGACAAATACTGAAGATATACGTCGATTACGTAAAAAAGCTCCATGCACACGAACTGAAATTTTGATGATTCAAAGGCAGTTTTTGGAGGAAGAAATTTTTGGTGGATTGATATTAACTGGTAAGTGCATTATGGCAAGTTCAGATGCAACTCTTTTTTGTTTTTGAATCCTGCATTTCACTTAATCTGATCTGACGTGCACTTAATTGATTGATAAGCACTATGTGAATTCCCTGCAATTTTGAGATAGTTGTGTGGTCCATTGTTAAAACAATGAAGAAGATAGTTACACATTCTCATATTTCCATTTCTTTTTCTTTCTTTATGCACGGTTGTGTTGTCTTTTGTTGGTCTTTACATTTGATTTTGGTCTTCAGGTATTTCTTCAGAACTAGCATGCGTGCATGGGGGGACATTTGATTTGAGTGGAATCATAATTTCAGATGTTGGAGATGATAATGGTTTCATGAAGGATGAAGGGTGTTCGACTCAACCAATGCCTAACCAAGCTGGTCAAATTGAACAGTGTGGTCAACCCAGTGGCATTGATGGACAACCTGCTGATCATGCTGTTGAAACTGGGGGTCAGCTGGGGGGAAACCATGGTTTGGGAATTAATCATGATTCTGTTGATGCTAATGCTGCTGAGATAGCTGCTAATGGCACCTCAGAACATCAAATTTCCAGTGAAACGCGTGAAACAAGAATTGATGTTAGGAACGCCGAAATTCCTGGTAGTGGTAATCATGCTGTTATTTTGGGGCATGACACCTCTCAGGTTGATTTAGTTTCCGGAGACATCAATGGAATCCCATGCAGTCATGTTGTTCCATTAGATGTTCGAGATGATCGTGCAAGTGCAGAGAATTGTCTGATTATTCATAATGAATCAGTTGAGAATGCTGCTTTTCCAATGGATATGGCCAATGGGGAGGCACCTGATGGCATTGAAATTTTAGACCATTCTTCTGCTATTGGACCCGAATCAATTGGTAAAGAATTGCCAATAATGGAAATGAAGGATGCTGCACAAGCTGAAATCAGAGAAGATTTAGAGGCATCTGATTTTGCATCTGCTAAAGAAAATGGGGCTTCATCTGTTGATTTGGCTTCAGAAATGGCTGGTTGCACTTCAAATGTTAATCAAGCTTTGGACAATATTGAATATCATAATCTTGCTGTTGCTAATGTAGATGGCAGTGTTACAATGAACTCGGAATTCAATGAGAATGATAAAATTACTAAAGATACTGGCATTGAAGAATCCGAAATGGCTTCTACACATTTGGGACTTGATCTAGAAACTAAAGATGGTTCTATCAATTATCCTGGTCAGCCATTGTGTCAAGAAGCTGACCAACAAAGCACCATGAATGTTGAGATTACATCATTGGACCATTTTACCGATGGAAATTTTGGGGTGAGTTACAAACCTGCTTTATTGCCTTTTAATGTTTACTTTATAAAATGTCTTGATTGCTACCCGATGGATTTTCAACATCTTGCGTGAAAGTTTGACCAATTCTCAATCATACAATTGTACTGGTTTGGCTGGGAGAAGTATTAATTTTTTCTTAAATGCTCAAGCTGTGATGTATATGCACCTATGGATGACTTGTGTTTTTTTTTGTTTTATGTCATTCCTTTCCAAATGTTTGTTGCAACTTGGAATTTGATAGTTTTTCAAGAGTCCTATCCTATTCCCTTTTTGTTTGTTTCTTTGCCTTATCATTTTTAGGAGGATATGTTAGACTATGCCATGCATGTTGCAATTAGTCTAGAAGTGGGAAGGTTGACCTGATGTGCACATTTAGCATGAATAATAGTTGGTCTTCCTGAGAGTCGTTCTTTAATTTTGGCCTTGATAAATGAATCAGCTCTCTTACATATTCTCATTGGGTGCAGGATTTTGAAGACACTGCAATGATGCATGATACAGGTTCGCATATCTTTCTTTGCCATTAGAAGTTATTTTGTGTATGTTTCATCATTGAGCATCAGATTTGATTTCCTTCTATTATTGGTGTGTGGGCATTCATTCATCTGATGTTTTTCACTGGTATTTGTGGACCATTCACTTAGCTAGGGTAAATAATGCGGTAATAATGCAAATGCCCGAATGGTCATATGATTGAAACTGATGCATACTGCTGAGAGAAGAAAGATTAGGTTTACAGAATGATGGATTTAGTCAACTTGGGATGCATGTGAATTCTTGTGCATCATGACAAGTATCTGATCTGTGCTTCATTTTCATTGTAGAATTTTTGAATATGGATGATGATGATGGTGAAGAAGATGACAATGGGACGATGAATGCTGAGGAGGCTCGCCTTTTGGATAACAGTGGTTGGTCCTCGCGAACGAGGTTGGTTTTTGTTTGATTGGGTATTGCTTTATATGGGAAGAAGAGCGGAAATGTAGTGTTTTTCCACGAGTATTCTTGGTTGTGTTTCCACATTTTATGGTATGGTATAGAGCTAGATTGTCAGTTAATAAGCGTGTTAATCTGTGCAGGGCGGTTGCAAGTTATCTCCAAAATCTTTTTGAGAAAGAGCATGGAAGAAGGTTTTTGTCTGTGGATAAGTTACTTGTGGGGAAAACTCGCAAGGAGGCGTCAAGAATGTTCTTTGAGACCTTGGTATGTCATGATGCACTAATATCATTTCATACTTCACTACAAAAATTGAGTGAACAAAAAGAAAAAAATAATTTTTTATTTCTATTAAAAACATGTGTTGTTTTTTAAAGTAAGGGATTATTACTGTCAACATGTACTACGAGGTTTGAAGGTTCATTTTTTTTCAGGTCAAATACACAGAACAATACATGCATACTATTATAGTTTAGCGGGTATTAAGTTGAAAATTGTTTGTTTACAGGTTCTTAAAACAAGGGACTATATCCAGGTTGAACAGACAAAGGCGTATGATGATATCAATATGAAGGCGAGATCTAAGCTCATGAAATCAGACTTTTAATTAAGCAAGGCATTTGCTTGGTAAAGTTTGATTTAGGTTGTAGGCTTTTAACAGTGAGTGAGTAGGTGGGTCTGTACCTGTTGATTGTAACAAACATGTAGCTTGTATCGTATTTTATTTATGTAAATAACTGTATCATATTGTTATTATTATTTAATTAATGTTAGCTAATTTATTTGCTTACTTGCATGCTTGTAATCTGAGCAAGAAATATTATATGGTGGGTGGGATAAATTCATCCCAACTTTGTCTGTTGTGTTATTTCCTTACCAAATAAAATAAGCGAACAAACCCAGGCGAAGGTTGAGCCTCTCATTCTACTTATTTGTATCTTCTGATTAATGTATGCAAAATTTAATTGTAGTCACTTTACTATCAAGCGCACGCACTTCAACCACATAAAATGTATTCACTCATGTTTATCATCTCCTTAAAAATTAAAGTATTCTAGAGTTCACACAAACTTACATACATACATTGAACAACAATTTTGAGGAAAAGGTTTTCGACACTGAAAAATAAACTTCACATTTTCATAAATACAAAAATAGTTTTTGACTCTGGATTTGACTTAAAAAATGCCTCCAAAAATTGAATAATTTATCCTTGCACATTGTACTCCGGTTTATAGGTCTAAAAACACAGTAAACTGAATCGTATGTCATAAAAAGTCGTAAAATATCAAATTCAAAGAATTTTTTTTTGGGGTTAAAAAACTTATCTTCAACGAAATAATTCATTCAAAGATTGTTGCTTATCTTACTCTTTAAAAACAAACCCAATTGAACCCTATGAACTTAATAATGTCATAAGGAAGTGTAATTTACCAAAAACATTGTTTTGGGGAAAAATTAGTCCGAATGCATGCACGTGTTATATACAGCATTCGAATTTAAGTGGTGTGTGGGAAAAATTAACTTAAATCTCAAAACTTCCTAGAAGCAATAATTTTTTCCAACTCATTCATAAATGTAAAAATATAGAGGAAATTCTACAGCTTGTGCTGAGTTTTACATTCCTTCCATCCCGAATAATAATTGCTATTTTCAGTCTATTTAAGATAGATAATAATTAGAATATAAATAAATTGATTGAAACTCATATTGGAACTTAATTAGTATATGAATAGAAATGTCCTTCCAACTTTTTATTGAAATAAAATGACTAAAGGCCATGCACATAATTAACAACTCAAAAGGGAAATTATCATTAAAAAATTATCCTCATTCAAAACAGAAAAAACTCAGGAATATTTTTTTAGGACACAAATAGGTGTAGAGATACTAGAATTTTACCGCAGCAGCTGGCAGGCAAAAGAACAAAATGCTGCCTACTTCGCCTGAGGGTGTGAAGAGATGAAATCTACAGCAAGATTGATGGAATTAATTTTGTCTGCTTCATTATCTGGGATCTCAAATCCAAACTCTTCTTCAAGAGCCATCACAATCTCCACCGTGTCTAAACTATCTAATCCAAGATCATTCTGGAAATGTGCATTCGGTGTAACCTGGCTACCCAAAGTAATGTAAAGCTTTGTTAGACATACAACAATAATTGTCTGCATCAATAGCAACAAATGAGTAACTAGTAGCATCGCAATTCCCACCCGTTTCCATCAACACAATATTTCAAGCTATAATAGCCCTCATCTCATTTGGTTGGAATTAAGTAAGAAGAAGTTCCCCGGAAGTGGAAAGCACTTCCTTAATTGGTTGTATTTTGGACACCAACTCCCCCGGCAAGCAACAAGTCCAACTTCTCGCAAGTAAGAAGTCCAACTTCCATTATTCAAGGGAAGTCATTTCCTCACCAATACCATAGAAACTCCCTCAGGGAAGTTGGAAATTTTCCAAGAAAAAATTGCCCATGATTTTTTCTTATTGTTCGTAGCTATAATCCATAATTTAAGGTAAATTTGTCATCAATTATTTTTTATTTTAAGGGTTTTTGCCACCATGTTGAGAGCATCATCTTTCTGTTCTTTCTGTTATCTCTAAATCTACTTTATCCCTACCCTCTTTTATCTCCATTCTTTTCTTTTCTTAACATCCCTATTCTGTTCTATCTCCATTCTTTCTCAACACACCTATATTCAGTTTCTCACATACTTACATCCTAACATTATTTAGCCAAATTTAATTGACTTATGGCATCAAGAGGCATGGATATCGATGGTGTAACCAACGAAGTGGTTGGGTTCCAGATTGCGGGTGAAGAAGGAGAGGAGAGATTCGGTGTGTCGGCCAATGGAATAGTGAAACCTAGCATGGACCTGAGTTGGGCGATCGTTGGAAGATTTTTGAAGGAAAGGTTCATTAGATTGAAAGAGATGAGCCAAGTTATGGCCATGAATTGGAGGCCAGGGAAGCGTGTCTTTATTCAAGAGATTGCTCCGCAACTCTTTTTGTTTCAGTTCAACCATGAAGCAGATGTCTGGCATATTGCAGAGGGAGGACCATGGGCTTCCAACAATCGGTGTTGATTTTTAAGAGATTAGCACCGGAGGAGGATCCTAGAAGTGTGACACTAGATGGATTGTCATTATGGGTTCAAATTCACAACCTTCCGGTAGAATTTATGTCCGAATGTGTGGCTCAAGATATAGCCAAGAAGCTAGGTGTTTTCATTGGAGCAGACCCGAATAACTATTCAGGGCCATGGAGAAAATTTCTGCGTATCGAATAACTATTCAGGGCCATGGAGAAAATTTCTGCGTATCGGAATAAGCATAGATGTTAGCGTTCCATTGAAGAGCACACTGAACATCAAAGAGGAAAGGGGTAAATGAACAGCTGTGAATATAGTGCATGAAAGGTTGCCCACATTCTGTTTTGTGTGGCAAAATAGGGTACAACAAATGTTTCAACAGTGAAAAAATGCTTCAGAAGAAGGTATAGTGGCTTGTTCTTTCAGTCTTGATCTCGGGGCACCGACAAGACGAAATGCACATCAGAATATGGGAGGAAGATGGCTGCTGACAGAGCCAATAATTTCGGTAAGTTCGAAGAAAGGAAAAAATCCGAAAATGTGGCAGCTAAACAAGGCAACAATGGCAGTTATGGGATGAACCATAATCATGATCATGATCACGTTGATTCAGGAACCTACAAGGCAAGGGTTGCAAGCAAGGAAGTGGAAAGATGATAGTAGAAAATTCGAGAAACATGCAAGGCACATTGCATGAAAGTGGGATCGATGCTAATGCAAATAAAGAAGAGGATCTTGGAGTAGTGTTTTTTGATAGCAAACGAAGAGATTGAACTTTCAGGGTGAGGCCCAATATGGTAAACAAACAACTTGTATGGGCTCTTCAAAAATCAACGATGGCTCGCATCCAAACAACTTATCAAAGGCGGGCTATGACATAGAGACCCGCCCGACGTCATGTGTTGCGTAAGTTGGAATTGTCGGGGATTTGCCAACGGCCTGATAATTTGGATTTCGAAGGACTTGGTCCAAGAACACATGCTAGAATTTATTTTCATTTTTGAAACAAGTTGTATTGAAAGTTCCATTAATAAAATAAAAGATGATTTGGGCTATGAAGGGTGTGTTTCGGTTGATAGACAGGGTCCAAGAGCTAGTCTGGCACTGTTCTGGAAAAAAGGTGGGTCCGTTACAATTTTAAGACAACACAAACACTATATTGACATAGAAGTCAAACTAAACAAAAAGGAACCTATAGACTTACAGGCCCATGCATAAGTGTCAGTTGGACTTTGGTTGATAGAGGGAAGGTGAGCTGATTCGTATCATATATACAGCAGCATCATCATCATGTATGCCAAATAGGAGTTCAATACGTTGTTGGGAGTTGAAGAACAAATTGGGTCTTGCAAGTACTTAGGAATGCCGGTAATGGTGAGTCATAACAAGCGAATCGTTTTCCAATATCTAAAGGAAAAACATAAAGCAAGAATTGAATCATGGAAGAAGAGGGGATCGTCTTGTGCAGGCAAGGAAATTCTTTTAAAGACAACTGAACAAGCTCTCCCTACTTACATGATGAGTTTATATTTGCCGTCAAACTCTATTTGTGAAGAGCTGCACAGACTGATGAATGTGTATTGGTAGGGAGGCAATAGAGACAAAAAAAGGTATCAAGTGAATGCGATGAGAGAACCTATGTATTAGCAAATCTTGTGGCAAAGTAGGTTTTAAAGACTTAAAAGCTTTTAATAAAGCCCTTCTAGCAAAACAAGAGTGGAGAATCATGACAATGCAACATAGTCTAATGACAAGGGTGCTTCAAGCAAAATATTTTTTTGGCTCCTCCTTCATTGACTCTACGTTGGGAGACTCAGGAAGTGCTATTTGGAAGAGTATATGAGAAGGGAGCGAGATTATAAGGCAGTGTTGTCGTTTGCGTGTGGGAACAGAGCAGCACATTATGTTCACTGGTTGTCACGTTGTGCTAGTGGGAAAGTAACTACAAGTATTATCCTAGGCTTGGCTGACTTATCTGTTGTTGGTCTAATGTTGTCCAACTCTAGATCATGGAATAAAAGCCTGGTAATGAGTTTGTTTAATGAAAGGGATTGACATTTAATACATATCATCCCTTTGAGCAACCAAAATGTCAATGATCAATGGTGCTAGCCAGAAGAAAAAAAAGAGCAGTTACTCGGTGAAAGATGGCTATTCACGAATCCACAAGACTGAAGAGTTATCGCTTGGCAGTGTTGCTAATATTTGGAAACAAATGTGGAAGCTAGAGCACTTCTCTAAATGGTTAACTTATTGTGGAGGGCAATCTCAAATGTTCTTCCTACGAAAGATCGACTATACCAAAAGAGAATCATCCACTCAAATGTGTGCCCATTATGCAAGCCCCAACCCCAAAAACTGTTTTTTATTCATTAGTGGGTTGCAATGTTGTGAAAGAAGTGTGGGACAGGTCAGACTTGACTGGTTCCATCAATATGGAAACGTCGTTTGTTGACTGGCTAAGGGGTTTATTTTCAAGCTTGGATAAATCTCGATGGGGGAGAAGTGGCCGCATTATGCTGGGGTTGTGGAGTAATAGAAATGATGTAGTTTGGGAAAGGAGAAGATCGAGTGCACAGTCCATTATTTACAGGAGCTCACAAGTTCATAGCGCATGGATACATTGTCGGAGCTCAGAAGATGACACCATGACAAAAACATTGCTGGCAAGACATTATCAATAGCAAAAACCACAAGAAGGTTGATTCTCAATTACAGTGGACGCGGCGGCATTCTCAGGTTCTGGAGGTTGTTCGATGGTAAGACAAGATGAGTCAAGCAGGTTCATCAGAGGTCAAGTGTTACACTTCCCAAGATTGACAGATCCAGCAGTACTTGATGTTATTACAATCTGAGAAGTTGTGCCTTGAATGAAAACAGAAAAAACAGAAGGTTGCAGAATGTTAATTTGATTGTCTAGTTGTTGTGACGGCAATCCTAAACTCTAATTTTTTAACTCATATTTTGGATTGTTTGTAATGGATTGCAAAGATTTACTGACAACTCTACTAAATGTTAGAGTTGCATTTATTAGGAGAACTGCTAACACTTCAACGTATAATCTTGTACACGTAGTTAGGTTCAAACCAGCTCTTCACATATGGAGAATATCTGCCAAAAGTTGTATTCAAGCCAGTTTGGCTTCTGATTTATTTGAATGAAACGAATTTATGTCAAACAAATTATTTATTATTTCAAATGAAACTTTTAGGGGCCCGATAAGTGCGTTTTGATCCAAACAAGATCACAATCAGACTTCTAGAGAGTACATTGAGGCCATAGTAAAGAAGCATGAAACAAACACAAAAGCAAGGTGGAGCTTTTCAAACAAAAAAAAACTTAGACAACAATTTAATGTTGAAAAACATAGGATATAAGGCAAAATGAAGCTCAATTAGATGAGTTCCTACAATAAGATGAGTTATCGGTTTCAACAATGGGAAGCTACATTCGAGTACCCTAGATGTTTTAGACAATAACATTCAAAGTTACGAATTCCCGAAACCCTAAAGCACACAAAAGTGATAGTATATCCATGGACAAAAGAAAAGTTAATTGGAAAAAGAAAGGAGAAAAGGAAGAAAACCTTGGAAGGATCGATCTTCTGGAAGTTCTTGACGACGGAGACGACGCGATCAGTAACTTCAGATTTATCGAGGAAAGTACCTCTAACCTCCTCGGAGAAACAACGCCCTAGTACAGCGAAGAAGCCGAGGTTGTTGGAGATTGGGTATCGAGGGACAGCCTGGACCTTCACTCTGAGGTGCTTCAACAGAGCTAGCCTTGCCGCCGCCATTTCGGTCCTTTAGCTTATACACTCTTTTGCTAAGCTATTCCTCTCCCAATTGATTTGTTGCTTTTAAATACGTGGTCGTTTCATATGGAAAGGTCCTATTTTATAATTTGATTTAAACATACAGTACTTAATTAGAATATCTTCATCAAAAGTTGGAAATTGATTAAGTTTTCATAAAGTATACTAAATGTTGTTTAAGTAATTAATATTTATTAAATTATTTTAAAATTAAAATTAATATTTATATAATTATGCTTAATAATAACTAATCATATATTTATAAAAATAAATTAAGAAAACTATCAGGTAAGCGACTTCGTATGAATAATAAATTAATGACTTCTAATGAGTAGAGTAGTTCGTGAATGGTTTGATGTTCGGCTCATTTATGACTCATTAGCCAAACTTTCATAAAATTTTAGGTTCATTTAAAAAAATAAGCCGAGGTTAAACACTCAAATATTTGGCTTGTAAACACACTCGTTTAAAAGGTTAATTTTAAGCTCATAAACATGCTCATAAATAGTATAAAAATATACATTTTTATTAAATTTAAGTGTACAAAATGTATGCAATAAATACACAATCATTGTGGTAATTACGATGTTTGATATGTGATTTTGTTTTAGATGAATTAGCATGAGAATTAATTTTTGTATCACTACAAATTATAATATTTAAATTGCAATATTATAATGTAAAACTGCATATTTTTGTATAGTCAAACTAAAAGAAATTGTAAACAAATATGCTAGTGTGTGGGCAATAAATTTTAAACAAAATTTTATATTCAATAAAAAAATTCGATTCAAACTCGTACTTGGAAATTTTTTTTGTTTGAACCACGAGGTATCTTAGGCACTTCAAACTAATCCTCGTTCGAGCCGGGCAGGACCACAAGGGCGGCAAAGCTCTCCCAACCAAGTTTTAACGCAGCTGCGTACTCAGAACTCGAACTCGAGGTCTCTAGTTAAGCTACAACAACTCCAAACCAGTTTATCTACGTGTTTTGTGGTAAGTCGGAAATTTTAAATGAATTGAAGTTCTGAAACTCACCTCAGTTTGTGTGGCTAAGGAAAATTATGAGCCCAACCCGCCTACCTATAGCTGTCTAATTCTCCATCCATAACATGAGTGGCTTCTCAAGTCAAGTTCCTACTCCTACATCATTAACCAGTTTTATTCAAATTTTCGTTGCTCCTCACCAACAGCTTTGCCTTTAATCGGCTTCGAGCTTTGATCTTGTTTGCCACTTCAGATTTCTCTTCTGCACTCATCAAAATATTCATATACAATTCACTTCTCAAAAATTCTGCATAGTTTTACCCTTTCAAGTTTAAATGCTCCCAAAACATTATCTATATTTACGAGCTTGTTTTTGCAGGGAACTCTTACATGTGCAGCGTACAGTAACGCCTGTGGGAATGTGGGTTATCCTTAATGCAACTTCAACCCTGTTCACATTCTGCCGTCTTTTCCCACCGGCCCTTGAAAAAATGATTTCCAGGCCCTACTCTGGTAATTCAATGTCCATCGATTCTTCAAGATGAAGAGGCATGCCTTGGACACCAGAGAAAGCTCGCTCGTCAGCAACCAGAGCAAGAAGGTTTACGTTTATGTACAGGTAAGAGTAAGAAATAGATCCTCATTCTTCACTATTGCACACGAGAAGATTACTGCAAGTTAAAATCACGATGGTGTGGAACACAGTTAAAAACAACTGATACTTTGACTTGAAAATCTCTCCAAGACAAGAAGAAGAAAATTATAGCCTGCTAGGCAATAGCAAGGATGTTTCTTTTTTTCTTCATCAAATCAAATTAAACTCTGCACTTGCTCAATTCAGCCACTGACTAACAACACGAAACAGGTTTACTTGAGACAGTTTGATTCCCTCATTTTACACTCAGTCATGAAAAAGTAAAAACAATTGATGATTACCATTTTGAGAGCAACAAAGTTAAGAATGTCCAAAGAATCTCAAGTATTGCCAGCACCAAGTGTTGCATATCCAGAAATGGACCAACTCAATCTTTCCTATCGTATCGTCAAAGAGTTGACAAAGGCAACATGAGGATCGAACAAGTGTTTTACCTGACGCAGACCTTTAGCATTGAAGGAGATCGTCGTACAAACTGTTCGTTCCTTTCTGTCCAGACAGATTTTTTTTTTTGGGTTAAAAAATTTTAGGAAAGGGGTCGTGCTAACCCACAAACCAAGGGCAGAGAGACGCCTTTCGGTTAGTCCCGGCGAACTGGCAGGTTAGAACCTGTATGCCTCCCCCAGCGCCGCTACGGAGGATCGAACCCACGATCGCAAAGAAAAGGGTAAGACGCTTTAACTGCTGAACCCACAGACGAGGGGTTCTGTCCAGACAGATAAACATAACCATAATGACCATCAATTTCAATGGCAGCAGACTTTTTTTTTTTTTTTGACTTAATAATGTTCTTCATTCAAACTAAATCATAAGCCAAAACGGCTTGGATACACTGTGGGGCATTAAAACCCCAAATATGGCAACCTGGTTTGAAACCCTCAGCTCTAACAAGAGAATGAGCTGAGTTGTTCGCAGATCTCCCAATGAAAACAACTCTAACTTCTTCTAGAGTTGATAATATGTTCTTACAATCATGTGCCAATAGACCAAAATAAGATTCTGTCAAGACCAGCCCATTTGTAGCATTAACAGCTAATTGGCAATCAGATTCAATCTGATATTTCTTCATTCCTCGTTCTTTTATCCATGTTAAGGCTTCTCGGATGGCCAAAATCTCTAAGATTGCAGGATCGCACAAATTACGATAGTTAACCACATTACCGCCAATGAATCTGCCTGTGTGATCTCTGCGTACCATGGAACAACCTCCAGAAACTGGAAAGACTGCTGCATCAACTGAACAGGCCACCCATCCTTCTTGTGGTTTCCTCCAACGAGCTTGAACCGAATGTGTCTGTTGCATCGATTGTGCAAGTGCCTCTGAAATTCCTGGCTTGCAATTTTTCCATGCGTTTAACATTTGCAGGCTCTTATGGGTGATACAACTCACACTGGTTCCTTTTCTCCCCCACACTATATCGTTTCTATTATTCCATATGCCCCAACATAGTGCTGCTATCTCACCTTTTCTATTTTGATCTGCGTTGTCCATCTTTTGTCTCAACCATTCTGCAAATGAGTAGGGCTGCGTGGAAACTCCACCAAAACCTGCTTGAAGCCACACTTCAGTAGCCACTTTACAAGTTACCAAGGTATGGACGGAAGTTTCAGAATCCCGATTACACACTGGACATATTCCAATAATATTCAGTCCTTTTTTTAGGAGCCTGGATCTTGTGGGTAAAACATCCACTGTAGCTCTCCAGATCAAGTTTATCATTTTTGGAGGAGCTTTAATCTGCCAAATTTTCTTCCATTGCTCATCTTCATTTCTGCCTGCATTTGGACGTAGTAATTTGGTTTGTTCATAACCGGACTTTACTGAATACAGACCAGTTGGATCGCCTAGCCAACACCATGTGTCCTCCTTATCTTGGTTGCTCAATGGAATGGCAAGAATGTTGCTACTATCACTTTCATTGAACAATGATTTAATTAAATTTTCATCCCATCTTCTTTGTTGGCACAACATCAAATCCTTGACCATTAGCCTTTCTGCCCCTTCTTGTGCTACCGTCGTGACTTTTCCATTCCCACCACTAGGTAGCCAGTAATCTTTCCATACATTAATATGTTCTCCATTACCAACCCTCAATCGGCATCCCTTCCTTATGATTTCACCTCCTTCCCATATACTCCTCCATATGTAACTAGGAGTGTTCCCCTTCTCAGCATCCATAAATGTTTTCCCAGGGAAGTACTTAGCCTGCAAAATTCTAGTCATCAGACTTTGTGGGTTAGAAAGCAATCTCCAACCTTGTTTTGCCAAGAGCGCCTTATTAAAATCTTTGAGATCTCGGAACCCAATACCTTCATTCTTTTTACTTTCACATAGTCTCTCCCATTTCATCCACTTAATGCCCTTGCTATCATTTCCCCCTTTCCACCAGTAAGCATTCATAATTTTATGCAAATCATCACAAAGTGTCTCTGGTAATAAATATAAGCTCATTGTGTATGCCGGTAATGCTTGCGCTATGGATTTGAGAAGTACCTCTTTGCCTGCTCTTGATAAACCTCTCCTCTTCCATGAGTCAATCTTTGCTTTCAGTCGTTCTTTGATATGTTGAAAGGCATGACTTCTATTGCACCCAATTAAAACTGGCATTCCCAGGTATTTGCACATGCCCTTCTGCTCTTCCACTCCCAATATCTGGTTCAGTTCTTGTCTGGTGACTTCTGGGACGTTACTGCTGTATATGATGGATGACTTGCTAAAATTAACTTCCTGGCCTGAAACATCTCTATACGTTGTCAGCAATTGTTGAATGGCCCTAGTTTCCTCCTTAGTAGCCCTGAAAAATAGAAAAGCGTCGTCGGCAAAGAATAAGTGAGTGACCCTCGGAGCTGATCTTGATACTTTGCTCCCATGAATAAAACCCAACTGCTCATATTTCCTGATGAGTGCTGTGAAACCCTCCGTAGCCAGAATAAACAAATATGGGGAGAGTGGATCCCCTTGTCTGAGACCTCTTCCTGGCCAGATTAGATCACTTGTTTCTTGCCCCATCGTGACCCTGTAACTGACCGTCTGCACACACTGCATCACCAAATTAACCCATTTCGGACAAAAACCCAATGCCAATAGCGTATCTTTTAGAAAAGACCACTCCAGCTTGTCATATGCCTTTGCTATATCAATCTTCAAGGCTGCTAATTGGTGTCCAGATCTTCTCCTTTTCATCGTGTGAAGCAATGGCAGCAGACTTAATACCTCGCCTCATCTTACAAACATCCTGAGCAGCATGTCAGCCCAGTCCTGCTCTGGAATTGACGAACGAAGACAGTTTAACCAACTTATGTTGATTTGTTTCGATCTAAATGTGGTATTACTGATTGCTATGTGAAATTCATGGAAAATTTAAAAAAAATATGTTTAAAAGCTGTAGTTTTTTTTTTAAATTTTAGAATATTGGAAAATTTGTTTAAATTCAATTAATTTTTTTAAAATTTTCTATAAAAGAATATAAATTTTTTAACTAATTTTTCATAATCAAATTATAAAAATATCTCAAATTTTATATTAAAAACTATTAAATATATAAGTCAACAATATGTATAAAACAATCAAATTTATAGATGAATGATTTTTTTTATAAAAGTAAAAAATATATATGAACCCCCACTAGAATCACTTTCCTAATAAAAACAAACTTTTTTTATAAGAGAAAATTATAGAAAACTATTTTTTCAAACTCTAATTTTAATTTAGAAAACTTTGTTTTATATTTTTTTCTAGGGAGAAATAGTTTTGAACATATTTTTTAATTTTCTAATTTTTACTGAAAATTTTCCAAAAAATTGGTATGATTTTATGTTAATGAGCGCAACCTAAATCTTTTACTTTCCTTATTAATGAAAAAGCTACTTAGCAAAAAACAACTAAGTCTGTAAAAGAATTGAACTACTTTTTCAATTATATCTTTAAACTTATCTCATCAAATATTTAATTATTTATAATTTGAATAAAACAACATTTATTATAGCTACGTTAGTGAAAAATTATTTCTTAGAAACACAACATGAGAAATAAATATTAATATGTAAAAAAATATGATAAAATAAATTCATAAAATTTATATATTAGTATTTAGGCTCCTTTTGTTTGATGAAAAATGAATTCTTTGGGAAAATATTTATCCATGGAAAATTAATTTCTGAATTTTATTTTTCTAGATTCTATTTTCTCTTGTTTGGCAATCACATGAAAATTAAAATGGAAAATATTTTTTATACTTGTTTTGAGCAAAAAGAAATATTTTTTGTAACAGTTATTACTTAAAATTGAAAATATATTTTTATGGATAACATGTTAAAAAACTAATTTTTATTTTTTTAATTAACTAAGTTTGTATTTTCAACCATCCATATTTATTTGTTATGCATATTAATAAATATTTCCATTGAATAAAAATTTATAAAAAAAAAATAAAAATTATAAAGATATTGACTAATATATAAAAGGATAAAGGAGAATAGGTGAGAAAAAAATTACTTCCAAGTTAAAAAGAGGAAAACAATTTTCTGAAAATAAGGTTGTAGAAAAATTTATTTTTTTGTTGACTTAAATTTATTTTCCTTTATATTTTCCTTGCAACCAAACAAGAGAAAATAAAGAAATTGTTTTCTAAAAAACATTTTCTTAAAACAAACAGAGGTTTAGATATTTAAAAAAAAAATAATTATTAACATATAATTTTGAATGAAAATATGAAAAAATTAATTATTAAGTTAAATTTTTTAACTTATAAAATAGAGTGTTATGTTTAGGAAGATAAAATTAATGGCATGGTATTCTTGTGTTGCTCAATTACTTAGTTTTTTTCACCATTTAATTTCCAAATTAGTTTTTTTACCATTTAATTTCCGAAATAGTATTTCTACTTGAATTGTGTTTTCTTTAAGAGTTTTTTTTTGGGATCTATGGTTCATTAAAGAGTTAGTTACCTTGTTATACTGAAATTAGTTTATCGTAATTCCTAAACCTAACATACATCCCATTATACCCATCACATATAAAACCATAACCATAACGGCTGAGCCTCAAAATAAATACCATTCTGCAATATCAACTTTAACCACAATCAAGTAAGAAGCATGGACCCCAGAAACAATGTCGTCCACTCTAAGAGAAGGAATACTTTAACCAAAAAGGCTAATGAGCTTTCCATTCTCTGTGAGATTCCCGTCTGCGTTTTATCTGATGATTCCGACGACCGTGTAGCTGCGTGGCCTGAAAATCAAGATGCTGTCTTTAAAATTCTTCTCAAATTCTACAAAGACAGAAAAGACATGTTACGACAAATTGTTGAAGGAAACATCAGTCCCTTCCCATCATGGGATCCCAACGTTGATTACTATTCTTGCAACTCCGTGGATGACACTATCAAATGTGTAAACGATACAATAAAGAAAATTGAAGAAAAAGAGCTGCTAGGAAGTAACCGCCAAGTTGAACCAAAAGACGACGTGGCAGAATGTAGTTACCGACTTCGTCACAGAGATGGTGGTGATGGTGAGCAACCGAAAGACGTGGCAGAATTTGGTTACCGAGCTCTTCACAGAGATGGTGGTGGTGAGCAACCAAAAGGCGTGGCAGAATGTAGTTACGGAGTTCGTCACAGAGATGGTGGTGATGGTGAGCAACCAAAAGACGATGAAGTTGGTAATAATCGAGAAGAAGATGAACTTTACAGTGCAACCACCAATTACGTTCCTCACATCTTTAGGACGTCTACAAACAACGGTAATCATTCTAACAGTTGATTTTATGAATTAACATGATATCGGCTTAAGCTAAAATAAAGTATTAGTTTATAAAAAATATAGAGTAAAAAATAACTTATTTTTTGAAGGTTGGAATTCAGAAGTTTTGAAGACGCTTATTTTCGATTTTAAATCCTTTTCACAAACAATATTTTTTTCTATACTTACTTTACAAAACCTTGGCTTAAGGCAAATACACTGTTATAATGTTTTGTTGTGAGCACGAGAATGGACAATATGAATTGTTGATACAGGGTGGCCAGAGAATCTTATCAGAGCGGAAGATTTCGTTGATTATCATTTCATGAGGAGACTGGGGCAAGCGCGAAACGACGACTTCTTTATGGGCGATACTAGTTTTGGATCTCATATTCCAGATGATGAAAACCATGGACGGAGACAAGTCGGCGGCGGCTAACCTCCTTATATTTGCATAATTAAAGAATGTAAGATGACAATTTGTGTTATATTTTTTTAACAAACATGTTATTTATAACATTAATATTATATAAATTAAATTTATATTATTTTTTATCATGTTAATTACAAATCATGTTAGAAATTACCAAACAACCACAATGGAAAGGATTTCATTTTGATGGTTGAGTTTTATTTGTAGTTTGGTTTGTTGGTAAATTAATAAAAATTGACATGTTTAATTATTAGTCCAATATAAGTAATTTATCCGAGGGTAAAATTAAAGCTGTAAAAAATATGTTCCTGTGTTATGTCAAATTATTGTTATGTGGCGTTTATATGCGACATGAACACGGCGCAACATGTTAATTAAATGGATCGAGATAATAAGACATATTTAAGATATAATCATATTTGCGAGTTGATCATGTCTAACATATGAACACGATTAAGATAAGAAATTGACAAGTTTGTAGTACGAATTGGTTTATGCAAACCGTACAAAAAAGCGTACGTGTCGTATCAACATGTATTGTATTTGTATGCATGTTGGCAAAATAGAGGAGGGTCATCTTCAACATTGTTTTTATTTGTTATATGTATACATTCATAAAGCCAAGTCAGCAGACAGTAGACTTGTAATCTCAGCACAGCGAGTCTTTATGGGTGAATAGGAGGCATATGTACAAAAATAAGTCATTAGAAACAGGTAAAAGCTAAAGGCGTAAGAGAGTTTAATGAACTATGATCCTTTTTTTTTGTCTCGAATCTGGGTTCAAATTTTCATAGGAGAGTTGGATTATTAGTCCAACTAATACCTCGTGGGTAATGAACTGTGATCGTTAGATAGGGTAATACGGTGATTACGAGTGAAAGACAGAGATTGTTGTTCCGTGTGGTATGAAAAATAAGGGTAGGAAGGCATGTTTGATGGGCCTCATATCCCACTCGAGATACCTTACAAAATCATGGTCTTTACTTCAATGAGGACCATTTTTTGT
>CANYCX010903116.1:0-15547 GCA_948193385.1 Breynia disticha f. nivosa | reverse complement strand
CGGTTGTTTATAATGAACATAAATGAACAAGTATGTATTTGAACATTTAAGAACAATAGTCTTTTTTGTGTGTTTTGTTATTAGTATTCAGTTGTGTTTTATGAACATTAATGAACAAATTTGAACTTCAATGTCAGTATTGTTTATGAACTGAATTTAATATTTTTTTAAATATTTTTCAGGATGAAGAGTTGTTGATACCGCCGAAGTACCATTTTAAGTCCAGGGTGTCACTATACCATATGCCTGATATCTCAGAGTTTTTGAAGTTACATTTGTCTGATGGAGCTACTAAGAAGTTCAATGAAACTATTTTTGAATGGATACTAATTTTATGTGAAAATGAACACATATAAACAAAAATGAATTTTGTTCATTACAAAGTATGAACAACATATACCAGGATATATTCGGTCTTTTATTGTATTTAATATATGATCATATTTCAACAATATTGAACACTAGTATTTTCATATCTAATTAAAAAGTCTATACGTATTAATGATAAAATTATTGATAATAATAAATATTATTAAACATGTTAACAAATACTCAGTTATTAAATGATGTAATTTACCAATATGAATATAATAAAAATATATGAACATAAATGAACATCCATAAAAAATTTACATTTCCGAAGTGCTCAATTTTGATTGATATTTTTACATTTCTTATGATGAACAGATATGTACAAAAATGAACTTCGTTCAATCTTAATTTATACTTATATAATAAATTTTTATGTTCTGCAGTCTTTTTGATGCATGTTCTGTCTTTTTAGTTTTTTTAGTTATCTTTTTGAATTTCAATTAATGAGTAAGTTTTAGTAAAATTGTGCCTAAAAATTAGGAGTTATTTTTTTGAATTTAATTGATAGTTGCCTAGTTAATAGTTACTAAATGACTGTTAGTGGGCATTTTTAAACTTTTAAAACTAATTTCGTGCATATCTACAAAACATAAATTAGAATATGATATTTTTGCATATAATGAAACATACCTGGGCATTATCACATATTCCATTTTTAAAGTGGGCATTTGCCTAATTTTCACGTAAGATTAGGGTTTTGTTGGCGAGAAAACAGGGAAGAAGATGACCAAAGATGATGGCTGTGAAGTGAAATGGGCCTTGTGGTTGTAGGGAGATATAAGGAAATTTCATATGAATACACCCCAGATAAAAAAAAAATCGTTATAAAATATGTGGAAATTAATTGAAGTATTTAGTAAGATTAGTGGGTATTTTATTAAAAAAAATATGTAAGATTAATTTTGAAAAAATAAATGTTTAAATTGTATAGTGTAATTTAAAAAAAAATGATATTTTTACAATTATACTCTCTATTTGGTGGTTAATAAGGAATTTCACATGGATATACTATCTATATTTGGTGGTTTACACTTTACATAGAAAAAATTGAAAAAGAAAATCATGTTAGCTTCCTAATTCTAAATATAATACACATAAACGTGGATTAATGCCTTTCAAAGCTTCTTTCTATGATAGTTCAACTTTATTATTCCAATGTCGGTTTTAGGCAAAATTCAATTGATTTTAGATTAAAGAACTCGATATATTATCTTCAAAAATATAAATTCAATATAAATATTCCACACATGACACAGATTAATTAAAAGTATTAGGCCTGTCCAAATAAAATTGACAGAATATACAGCCAACTTAATAATCGAGTTTAAGAGAGGAAAAAAAACTTATGTATATAGCTGCACAATCTGTTCGTTCACTATAATTAACTTAATTACTCTTGAATCCGTCGTCCCCCTTAACTTTTTTCTAGTTCTGTCCCTGGTTGGACTTTGCTCAAATAGTGCATCAATTGGGAGGCATCGACAGTTTGGGCCTCAGCATTTTGGCTCTGGAGAAGAGTAGACTCTTGGATACTGCCAGGGCATAAGGATAGACTCTCGGATTTCTTTCTTCTTTTGCTATCTTCTTCATATATACCCACAACCATCTCTCTGTTATTTTCAATTTGCTATTTTTAATATCAATATTTCAGTTTAATTTTGACACTTTTCAGTATATATATCTATTTGTAATTGTTGGTTCCTTTCAAGTTCATATCAATATTGTCGGGACCAAATCAAAGGTCCCATCAAGGATTACAAGTTTGAAAAGAAATTTGGTCGAGCAAATTTTATAGAAATTGGTTGAGCATGAACAAAATATGTTATCTTGTGTTGATTCGGTTTAAATGATAATATTCAATTCCTTGTAAATGATGCAAATTATAAAATATGAACTTATGTGATTGATTTGATGCTAAGCATGTTTACAAATGGTATTAGACAATTGCTACAATAAGATTTCACAAAACGTATCCAATGTATGTAAGTAAAAGTGGTAAAATGGGATGAAACCCTTGTTTTTAGACTTACCTGATTTGATAAACGGTTTGGCCATACAAAATAATTATTTTAAACAGTTTTTAATGCATTTTGAGTGTTACACGGTCATGAAAATCATGGAACAAACAGTGTATCAAACAACGATAATACCTTAGAAATTGTCTTTTTGTGAGTTACATGTTTTGATATACGGTTTGACTAGACCGTGTAATAAATCTTGTGTAACTATTATGAAAAGTTTGTAAGGCATTTTGGAAGTTACATAGCCAGAACTATATCTTTAGTGAAAGTAAATCAGAATAGGAATAATCTGATCTAGATGATGATGATGATGATGAAAAGGCTCCAAAAGATAGTCTCATTGACTTGTGTAATTTAAAATCAAGTTCAGGTAATTAAGGCAAGAACATGTTCTTCACATTTCAGATTTTTTAGAAAATAAGAACGATAACAAAATAAATGAGAGGAAGAGAGTTTTTTTTTAACTCACGCAAAGTAAAGAAACTTGTTCAATACTTAGATAAATAACAAGTTACATATTGCAGTTTGAGTGAAAAAACACTCTTTTTACTACAGTAATTGTACAAAAACATTTGGTAACTTTAATCAATCACCAATCATAACAAGAGTTGTTAATTGATTGCAAAAAGAATCACATGACTCTAGAATATTGCCAAAATGGATTCAAACATCTGTCTTGGACTATTTACAGTACTGAAATCATTGAGTTCAACAGGTTCATTATATGAAGCACTGCTTAAATAAAATATAAACATCAATAATGTAAATATTATACTCAACATTTTCTTAGAAGTATGATAAATAGAAAGCAATAGTGGCCTTTTTTTCAGCTTCATATTCATGTTATTGACGTTTATTTTCTCAATCATTACTCGCAAGTACCGTTTAACACGTCTTTCACAAGTCACTGGAAAATGTTCTTAAATCGGCATATTTTCCATAAAAACGGGATATATCTAACTACACTTGAAGTTACCATGCAAAATTTTTGCAAAGAAGTTTGTTGATTCCATTACTTCACATTTCCATCTTAGTTGAATATACATTACCATATGCATGGATATGTAATTCAAGAAAGCAATGTCCTGAACTTTCTTTGAATCTTTATTCTTTCTTTAGCCATGATTGAATATTTAATTTATGGTTTGGAATTTTTAAGTTTTCGATTTCAAGAACTTTATGATTCTAGAGAAAGAAACAAATTTTTTAGATTTGAATGAGGCTAAAAAGTGAAGAGAGTTACGCTTTTGGTGTTTAGTTAGTTTAGCATTGTGGATTTGGGAAAAAAAATGAGTTGTAGTATTATATTTCTTTCTCTAACTATTTATTTTCATCTTGTATTACTAGTAACATTTGTTGTATTTTTCTCTTTAATTTTTTTGAATTTCAACACTAATAAAAATACCATTAATGATTGTTATAATTATTGTCGGTTTCATAAATTAAAATTATAATATCTTACAAAAATAATATAATGGCGGCACGATTAATTTATATTTAAAATCAATCACTTCATTTTGACTATTTTGGTAGACAGCTCTGGCCCATTGATGACTTACACAAGATACTGCTTATTGCAATAATGGATTCGTGAAAATTAATATATTATAATATATTGATTATAAATTGAAAAATAAGAGGAAATTGATTACTTTTAAAATGTTAGCTGAATTGAACGAAGAAAATTCAGCATTATTAGAATGCAAAGCATAAAGATGGCTCACAAAGATCTTAATGGGCCACCATATCTCTCCAGATCTCTTTCAAGTAAAACGTTTCACTCATGCATTACTGTGTATTCTTTGGAATATGAGCTTCTATATACCCATTTGCTTATATGATTATGTTAAAATTTATATGATTTATATTAAAAACATCATTCAGTCACTTGTATTTCTAGACAAATGTCATTTAGACGTACTAATTACCAACTAGCCGCAATAAGGTTCAATGTCGGGTTTAACGTTTTATTGAAAGGACAATATTTGATTTAATCTTTTTTTGGGGTTGATTTTGATACTTAACGTTTGCACTATAATTCAAGTTAGGGTCTTTGATTTATAAAAATATGGTAGAATTTCACTTTTAGTAGCAGAATTAATGATTTAAGATTAAATAAAGTTGTTTTCGGCAATTGTTATTCAAAAGGAGCCCTCTTTGTGGGTTTGACAAAAAAATATTAGAAAAAAAATTTAGATTTGTTATAGTTTTTGAGTTATTTGGATAATTTAATCTCAGTTATCATAATAAAATGATGTTGTTGTGAATTGATGATGTTAAATATTACAATTTAACATTCCAATGTAACTCTAATGTAACATCGTTACTAACACGTAAACTTCTATTTATTAGTATACTAGTCAACCACCAAGCGCGTAGATCAACTGACGTGGGGTTGTTCTAGCTTAACCAGAGATCTCGAGTTCGAGTCCTGGGTACGCAGCTGCGTTAAAACTTGGTTGAAAGAGCTTTGCCGCCCTTGTGGTCCTGCCCGACTCGAATGATGATTAGTCTGGGGTGCTCAGGATACCTCATGGTTCAGACCGAAAAAATTAGTATACTAATCAACCCCTTAATTGAGCTACAATGAAAATGTTAAACATCGAATTAGAAAAAAAAAATGGATCCAATATTGTTCTTTCAACAAAATATTAGACCTGAAAATGAACCTTATTCCCCAACTAGCCAGACGATATAACCATGTAGTTGTATAAGGTTGCCAAAATTCAAAATTTATTTTCAAACAAAACAAACCTTAAGCAAGATTTACAATTTATTTCCAAATATGCAAAACTTTTTCAAGAGTAAAATCTCGAGATGTGGAAGCAATATGACTAAAAGGACAAAAGATGGAAGCTACATTATATAAATTTGCACTCATATACGCCTTTTTTCATAATTGTGTCTATATACACCACATTGTATCAAATTGCATCCACATACGCCTCGTTCAATCCCTGTGCGTCCATATACACCTCCATATGTCTATGCGTCCATATATGTCTCTACGTGCGTATACGTCTCTACGTGTCCATATGTGTCTCTAATGCAAAGTGCAATACGATGATGTGAGTATAAATTTAACATAACCAAAATAACCAAACAATGTCATTTCAAAGATGCAATTCTACACTCATCATCAACATCTTCAATTCATGTCACATTCACATTTCATTTTGCTTAGCCACCAAGTAAGTCGCCCATGCCCAGTTTCACATTTCATAATCCAACTTCTATATCACCCAAATATTTCGAATTCACATCCACATTTATCAACATGTTCGACAACACAACTCAACACGCACAAATAAGATACCAATAACATCATCCTGAACTTTTATCATACATAAACAATGACATCCAACACATATTCCAAAGTTCAATACAGATTCCACAATTGCACACACAATTAAAATCATATATCAAGATGTGATCATTAATTAGGTAAGTGTGGACGTTTATACTTACCTCGACTCCCTGCTAAACGTGCCTCTCCAACAATCGCTCCATGTTGCTTTTGTTTCTGACTATTATAATAATCCACATTTTTCTTAATTAACGTCAAATAAAAATCAACAAGTTTTTTCCTTTTTAATTAAAAATTAAATATTTCTTTCTAAACCATATTTTAAAGCAACTAATCTAAAATCTTAACTCGTTTTCCACATAATTTTCCACAACCCATCCTCCTCACCCATTTGCCACACATTTCTTTTAGAATTAATTACATAGTACACTAAATTTTCTTTTTTATTTACAGAAATATGTGTTTTAACTTTTTTAATTGAACTTTGTACGAAATTGACTTTTGTAGGTATAAACTTAATATAAACTCAATATAAATTTTATATAAACTTCATATAAACTTTATATAAAATTTATATATAAATTTAAACATTTTATGTATAAATTTATATTTATTTACGTAGATTTAAACTTAATATAAACTCCTAACTTAATATCTATTAAACTGTTATATTTTTTATCTACCCATTTATTTCCTACCATTTTCTATCAAACTCCCAACTTCCATCTCACTTTCTTCCATTTCAAAACTAACCCCAAGATTTTCAAGCATCACCATTTTCCTCCTTTATCACAACCAACAAAAACCTAATCAATCCTCATCATATCCAAATCATTCAAATCCCATCACGTAATCTCTCACATTTATATACATAATTGAAATTAATTTTAACAGCTTCTAAATTTCTTGCCTTGGTTGGAAATATGGCCAAAAGCAGGAATTCTTCTAGATGATGATTGATTAGTTGAGGTGTGGATTGTGTGAAAAATTGGACTCTAGTTGATGGGAAAGGGTGTGGGAGGTTTGGTTATGTGTTAAGGAGTAATAGTGTTATGTTTTAAGTGTTAGAGTTTAAAACTATCGAAATTCTCATTATTAACCCATTCAGTGTAAGCATACGAACATTCTACACGGACTGCACTAACTATGTAGTTGTTCATGTAGTGGCCATCATGGATCAAAATATCTATTTTTCGTATTCTTTATTTTTTGGGTTTCAGCATAAGTGCATAGACGCGCTACACAGTCACTGACTAAAAGAAATCGATTATACATACATATATATAAAATACTAATTAATTAACTAATAATTAACTAAGCGTAAATAAAATGAACAAAATTTCTAACCTGGAATTCTATTCAATGCACAAAGGAAGAGGACGATACCTCGTTGAGGGTACGCTCTTATCCATAGGCGCAAACGTGTCGGGATACGGGCAATGTTTCTCGCCCGATTCTACACCAGAATTCGATCACCAGAGTGAGAGAAAAACCACAAGTTGGTGTGTGGAAGAGTCTCTCTCTTCTCTTCCTTTTTGGTGTATGGAAGAATGAGGGGAAGGAGGATTATTTATAGAGTGGAAGTACCTATTGGTGAATAGGTACCTTAACATTTACACTTTAATCCCTAAACTAAAAATGTTTCTAATTTAATTCTTTTTTATAGAATAAACCTTAACTAAGTCTCTTAACTTAATTATATTTATTAAACACACCCAAATGTCATGGGCGGAATAAATTAGTCTTTCATCTCCCACTCTCACATGATGATTGCGAGTACAGATTCTCTCTTTAGGGATCGTTTTCCATCTTAGGTAGTGCGGGCGCGCAACCTTCAACGAAGTGAGCTTTTGGTGGTTAAGAAGCTTAAGTATAATAGAAGATTACTCGTTATTTTCTATTTTTGTTAAACGTGATTATTCCTTAGATTACTTTCCTAATATCACCTATTTTAACTCATTTTGATCTCATGAAATCTTATCATAAACACTAATTACATAACTTGCAAGAACCAGTGATTAACCACATTAATCAAATTTTCCACAAGAACACAGTAATTCGGGCCCTGCATTATATGAACTCGTGTGATATCTTTGAAAATAATCTTTCTCGTTCATTATTGATCCACCATATGTCTTAACATCTAACCAAAGAATTAACATTTGCCCACTCATAGCTAGTGCAGCCTATTTGTACAACTAATCAAATTAAACACTATGAAAAATGCTTCACAATAATATCAAAGTAATAAAGGAATACGTAGAAATCCTCTTGACTGCTACTAGGTCTCACATAACGAAAATTAAGATCACTTTAATCATTTTCCATCTCTTGGTCGGCTTATAGACACTATACTCAATAGTGTTGTGATGTATTCTCAACTTATGAATGCATGTTTATATAATTACATCACGTGAAAGCTTCGGTCTTCAGTGCACAGAACACCTTCCCTCAATTCACTTTTTATCCTTTTTTCGGGACTACACTTTCGGTATTTGACAGAACTTAAATATTAGGCTGGCTTACCACAGTATTTGCATTTATAAATTCAAATTCACACATTTATAAATCACATGACCCAACATATCATGACGTATTCAGTGATGCGACTTCTAAGTGGTATTCAGTAATTGTATGTTTCCCTAATAACTACCTAATCTTGACATTCTATCACAAAAATAAAACTGAAGTAACACGCTCATGTGAGTAGGCTACTTCTATCAACATGCTCTATAAAACTATACACAATACGTATAACGCTATATATCACACAGACATTTGCAACGTCACCAATTCTCAAGAAACAAATTCCTTTTTACATAAGATTTTAACAAACGGATCTGCATTTAAAATCTCTCGTGGACTTATAAATGAACTCTAAGTTCATAATTACTATGCAATAAAGTTGTTCTTGACTCAAACGGTACTTGTATTCGATTAGCTCCTTTAAGCTATCAATTATGACTGTCTTATGAGATCGTCATATATTTTCGAGGCTGTTGGACCATATATATTACACAAAATCTATCTTTCCAAAACTACTCTTTGTATAATAGTTCTAACTATTCATATATGAAAAACTTGTTTTCTTACTTCATACCCTCTTGGTTTATGTAAGAACCATGCAACACCATTTCTATTTATACATCCATTAACAACGCTATTCAAACATTCTAGCGTTTCATAAGTACCGTTCATACTACTCCCACTAATCCTGCTCATGGATTAGATTTTGTCTACTTCTAGCTAATACTCCTTTTAGCATAGTAGAACCATCTCTTGTACAAAACAAATCTCAAACTTGTACCGCAAGTCACTCTCTTTTACTCAACAAGATTCTTGCTCATTCAATAAGTTGCACTCTTGTACTAAACAAGACATACAATATGTGGACTACTATAGAGTTCGACTCTTAATCGTTTTTCTCTATGTCATCAACTATGGATACAAAACTTATTATCAAGACTAACTAATTCTTGATATAGCTACTTGAAAACTCATTTTTAAAGTTAACACATAAAATATTCTTATTACGCTAGATCGCTTACTTGTAGCCACTCGTGTGAATACACAAATAAGAATAACTAAAATTCACCTAACTTCATTTCTAACTTACAAAGTTTAAATACTCTTATGTTTTGCAAATTTGTATTGTGAGACACATATTCTCTCAATTTAAATCTCCCTTCGAGATTTATGAGCCTAGGAATTAGACTAGTCCTCTTGACTAAATTCATTCAAGGTAAATTTCACAACAAGTGAAATAGTTTCACAACTTCTTTTCAACTTTGTTGCACACATCCAATTGCGATTATTAATGCTCTCATTAACCTTACTGCATTGGACTTCATATCCAACATGATCTCAATATCATTTTAGCACATAACTAAAATTTACTCAAAAATAATATCATTTTGTTCTCATTGCTTTGGTTAGATCAACTAGTACTCAGCTCTCTTTTGATCCAACAGATGTCACTCACATTCTCATTACTTAAATCCAATAACATAGTAAAATTGGATGAGATAGCATCAACAGCTTATTCTTGACATATGGAGTTACTAAAAAAATTACGAACAATTCAGCACGTACTTGTTAATCCAAGACTCTTTTAACTACTTGTTTCCAAAACTTAAAGATATGTTACCCAAAACATTATCTTTACATTTGGAACATTCTCACTAGGATTAAGATTCAAAACTCCCACTTAAGTTAAGAAACTACTAGGATTAAGCTCAAAACTCTAAAATTCTCGAATTCAAAATTCAAAAATTTCCACAAGTAAATAACAACTCGTTCCCACTGAAAACAACATCCATTAAAGTCAAGATCAAAACCATTTGCACTCAAGAAAGATGTGGTTATAATGCTTAATTATAACCATAAAATATTGCTAAATATTTTACACATCCATTCCTATTCTTCCTTCAAAATTCTCCCACTCGAATGGACTGATCATGAAGGAAAAATAATAGCCCTAAAATCTCATATAAATATGGACACATCCATTTTATTCCAATTTTAAAAATCTATTCACGAAAAATTGATTACCTATGCTCATTACTTACACTTGTCGATACAAGTCTACTCATATCATCCAGTGAGGATATATGTCCACATGACACAATTCAGAGTCTTACTCAAAGAATTCTACGTATAATTTCAGTCTTCTATGACTAAAATTCACGTGTTCATTAGAAATTTCTTCTCATGAACAAACGTAGTTATGTCATTCTCATGACGAAACCACAAAATTCATAAGAATTGTAAGCAACAAACCAAAAGGGTATGTCGAAGATCATGTGGCATGAGCCAACATATATCTTAATATGATTAAGAAGAACAATTCTTCCTTATGCCAACATAACTCGTGTTATGCAATTGAAAATAAACAACTCATGTTTAAGTCCATATCATCACTTGAGCTTAGACTTCAATCAAATCCACTCACGACGTTAGTCGGTCCTAATTTCTTTGATTGAATCACATCTTGACAAACAAGACTCAAAAAGCAACTACATGCTCTTGTTCATGTGATACGTCTTAAGCAACTATAACTATTACAATAATAGTCATACAAAAAAATGATGAATACATTAGGCCTATGCCTACCCCTCAAACATATCATCAACTAATGACAACAAAAATTGGATTACAATAAAAATTTAACTTAACTAATATTCACACTATTAGTACATCACAATAGACATCAAACACAATTAGGCAACTCATCTTAAAAATTTCCTAATGTTCTAACTATTAGCTAATCGATCAAAACGATTTAGGCTAATCTTGCCTAGAATTACGGGCAATGAGATTGCATTACCACAAAGATAATGCTTACAACAATAATGATAAAATTTATCTCTAACTTATTAGAGGGATGTAGTCCATACGCAATCATAATCTAAACAAAAATGTTATCGTTGAAAGATCTATTAAAGACGCACTTTAATAAGTTACTACATAAGTGTTACGCTAAAGAATATGTTAACTTTGCAAGACTCACTTGTATTAGTTAATTACTTCTTGACTCCCACTTTTCGTGTCACTCTTGACAAGTTTGATTTTTTTCACTTAGATACGTCAAATATTAATGAAGACTACTTAATTCTTCAACAAGTAGGATTAAGTTTTGAATTTATCATCTTCGAAAGATAAAAAATAAAACAACAAATTTAAACACGGTACACTTCACACTTTAAAGTGTATACTCTAAGGTAAGATACTTTGAGTAATCAAGGTATTTCGCTAAAACATATTGATTCCATGTTTAAAACTACACTTTAGTTTAACAAATCTCTAAATTGTTAAGAATTCTATTTCTTAATCTTATTCCTTACCACTTGTCCCTTAGTTTAAAAAAGTTCTAAACTTTCTTTCTAAGAACCTTCTAGACAAATAATTTTGTATATTTATCAAGTTTAGTTTGTTATTCCATCTTTCTCCCACTTGGATAAACTCCCTTAAGGAATAAATAACATCTTTTGGTGTATTTATGCTCTTTAGTTACTAATTAACTAATATTACTAAGTCATGAATTAAGCTCCTAAGCTTTTATAAGCAACCCTTTTGTTCAAGTATCTAATGTAAAAGTCAAAAGACATCAATCCACCGATCCATTAAATTTGATACTAGTATGATTCTTAGTAATCTTATTCATCATTTAGTACACAAAATATAATGATGCACACAATGGAATCCTCTTATTCCACTTCGCATAAACCCAAAATTATGTCGAACATATAATACCTCCTTGAATTTTGACTCTCAAAATCAAGGTGTTAAAAATACGTAGTTTCTAATTGTGCATTTGGAAAACTAATTGTCAACCTATGCGATTAATACTACCTAAGCCTAACGCGTGATTACGTTTATCTTAATATTAATCGACTTTAGGAGTAGTAAATAGTAAATAATTATTACACAAATAAATAAATAATACTATGCAATTTATTGCTTTCAAAATAAGAAATTTTAGCATTATACCAAATTTACTATTGATACATTAAATTTTAATCTAGTGTTTGGTTCACATAAAACGAGCTCTACACATAATGTGGTAGAACCACATATTTATTTAGGTTAATACATTCACTAGACCAAAATTTAACTATTAATAGTAAATTCCATTTTAGCTCCATTCTAAGTTACTATAAAACTTATGTTCATTACGTGATAAACTAAAATTATAGAAATTTTATTTATCGAGAAATGTGACATTTCTAATAAATTGTACTAAACTATTTACACGTTCAAATAATATGGAATTTACACGTTCAAATAATTGTACTAAACTATTTACACGTTCAACTAATTAAACATTAATAATGAACATTGAACTAAAAATTCTAATACCCAACGAATTGTATTTTTTACTTATTACACATTAAGTCTTTCCAATATCCAACAAATGATATTGTCAACTTATTATACAATAAGTTGTTACGTTCACAAAGCACATATGCACACACAATGAACTACGCAATAGAATTTTGAAAATTAACACATAATCTTTGCAGAAAATTCTATATTACCCTAAACACACTCAAATCGAGACCATAATTAATACCACATTAATTATTATAAGTAATCCTCATTACTTAAGCCATTCTCAATACACTAAAATTTTACCTTTATGAATATACCAAATACTCAAGCGTCCATAAAATTTTAGGTTAACTCCAATTGTCATACCCATTATAATTCCAATTAAAACTAACTTAATTAGCATAAATAATTCTTATTACTTAAGATCTCGTCAAACCATTAAAACAAATTTATTGATTTTCGACAAACAACAGTCACGATTGCATAATTATGTGATTACGTCTAAGCTTTACAAACTTAGTATCACAATTATATCGCGTCCCGATTATTGTCACATTGGTCACTAAGATCATACAATGGTTCGTAAAATGTAATTTATTGGATCACATCCAATTTCGCAATATTACATTTTTCTGGCTCATTTCTAGAATTTTCCAAAACAAAATCTCGTAAATATTTTTATGCAGAAAAATATTTTACGACTTTCAACAATTCTCCATATTTGATCGTTGATTTTGTTAAAACACATTATAACTTCAACAATAAAATCACTAATCCAAAAGAAAAATATTCCTTCATTTTAGGATTTATCGAGAGAATTCAAAAATTCGATCTTTTACGCTCTCCGATCTCTTTTGCGAGCATTTAATGATTTTCATTATTTATAACGAATATAAAATAATTATTCTATGTAAACAAATTACATAATAAAATTCTAAGACACATTATAACCTCAAGATAACTTTATTAGAACTTATGGACAAATTATTATATTTACAATAATTAAAATACACAATTTTAATTGATTATTATATAACACATATAGAATTACATCAAAAATATAAAAAAATTATACAATAAAGTTCTAATACCTCTTACAAACTCATTGTAATTTTATTAGAATTTTATTTGACACATATATACATTTAAATTAATTAAAATACGAAATTTTATTCAATTTTAAATGAAATTAGCATTTTTGGAATTCAAAAATTTACTAAAAATATACCAAAAATTTCATAATATTATAAATACTAAATCTATCAAAAAGTTGGAAAAATTTGATTGCCGAAAACCACCACATGTGCCATCGCGAGTGGGTTTGCACACTGGCCATGAGCATGGGCGTGAGCCAGTCACACCCAGCCACGCGCGACACGTGGCAGCCAGTGATTGGGTTCGCGGTTCAAGTTAGACCGCGGGTCAGACCGCAGGTCGGGTCGGGTATTGGGTCGGGTATTGGGTCGTATCGGGTCGAGTCATATCAAACTGCACATCACTTGGTTTCAAAATGACGCGTCGTTTCTTCACCCACAAAACCGCTCGATAGTTCTGCTTGTTTGGTTGGACAACACGCGCATGTGTCGTTTGGCTTGGCAGAATACTCCACGCGTGACGCCCAGTCGTGGCAGTCAGTTCCAGCTTTGTTTTGACAAAGAAAAAAATTATTTTCTGCATGTTTTTGCATAGTGTGGTCAAATTTTTCAAATTCCAAAATTTTATTTTGGAATCGTACCGG
Organism: Breynia disticha f. nivosa; assembly: GCA_948193385.1. Lineage (NCBI taxonomy): Eukaryota > Viridiplantae > Streptophyta > Magnoliopsida > Malpighiales > Phyllanthaceae > Breynia > Breynia disticha. The sequence continues at coordinate 1,278 of CANYCX010903116.1, read as the reverse complement.
CCTAAGGTTTTCAGTCTAAATTTGACGACAATTATATATAATAAATTCACCGAATCAACATCATCAGTACCCTCAGCAATTCAAAATATTAATTTTAAAAACTAAAAGTCTTTCGGCTCTGATACCAATGAAAGAAATTGATTATATATACACATATATAAAATACTAATTAATTAACTAATAATTAATTAAGTGTAAATAAAACAAACAAAATTTTTGACCTGAAATTCCGTTCAATACACAACAAAAGAGGACGATACATCGTTGAGGGCACGCTCGTATCCATAGGCGCAACGCGTTGGGATATGGGCAATGTTTCTCACCCGATCCTATACCGGAATCCGATCACCAGACTGAGAGAGAACCACAAGTTGGTGTGTGGAAGAGTCTCTCTATTCTCTTCCTTTTGGTGTGTGGAAGAATGAGGGGAGGAGGATTATTTATAGAGTTATGGTACCTATTGGTAAATAGGTACATTCATATTTACACTTTAATCCCTAAACTAAAAGTGTTTCTAATTTAATCTTTTTTATCGAATAAACCTTAATTAAGTCCCTTAACTTAATTATATTTATTTGACACACCCAAACGTCATGGGCGGAATAAATTAATCTTTCACTGACCATGTAGGTTGACTGTTTAAGTCGTTAGTGGTCAATTCTATGTGACTTTTTGCCCGCAACTTTTATATTTTTTGCCCATTATTACTCCAACATTAAATTAATTAAAAATTAAAGAATTTTGAGGGCATTACAAACTGTTTAATGTCAATGAACCAAAAAAATAAAAAACAATGAAGAACAGATGATTTGATCTATAAGTTGCATTATATGAACAACTACACTAACACAAACAACTACACAGTTAGAGATGACCTTATAGTTGCACAATAAAGAATAAAATTGTGGGTGGTTTAATTGGTTTTATAAATAGACAAGTGTGATGTCTATTTCGCCCTTCATAACTCACTATGATCGGGCCCAACGGTTCTCATGAATGGAAGAAGATGAACCGTTTCATGCATGTGAATTGAAATTAGTTTGATCATTTACCGACAAGCAACACCTCCTAGCGGATTGGATGAAAAAAGATATTTTTCTGTTTTTAAATAAGTGTTGTTTTATATCAAAAAATTTGTTTTAAAATGTATTTTTCAAAATTTAGCATATTTTTCTCAAAATATTCTTCTTTAAATTTTGTTCCACTCAAAAAATCAAAGAAAATTTATTTTTCCAAAACCAAAACTAGAGAAAGCACTGTAGCATTAAATGTTTTGAA
>CANYCX010902663.1:0-10786 GCA_948193385.1 Breynia disticha f. nivosa | reverse complement strand
AAAAAAATTTGATATATTTTCTAAAGATTTGGTGCACCCCCTATAAATTTATCCTGAATCCGTCACTGCAATTGAGCCTGGGTTTGAAAGAAAAAATAATTTAAAATGAGACAAAATAATAGTTTTAGTTAATAAGTGAATAGAATCAAATTCCCCACCAATTAAACATAGCAGTATACAACTGTAATGTTCACAGAGGTTCACAAAACAGAAGTTCACACAGGGCCAATCTGTTGTTCTTCTCCTTATTCTCCTCTCTTTTTTTTGTATTGTGTTCTTCTATCTCATTCGTCAATCTGCAAAACGACACTAAAAAGAATTAAAACAATTTCAATACAACACAAAATCCTTATTACACAACATTACCGAAACATCTCCCAGAAAACCCACGCAATCGCATTCATCAAAAGAACAAAAAAATCATTCCTATCGCATACAGAAACAGAAAAAGAAAAAAACTCGACAAAAAACAGATCAAAGAGAAGAGGATCTGAATAGACAGAGAAAATGAAGAGGCGCGATTCAATCGTTTCGTGTAGGGTTTTGTTTAATTTGAGACTCTTCGATTACACAGAATGAAATGCGAAAAGGCTGGAATATGAAGGACGCGTTTTATGTAACTGAATCTTTATTTTCAAATTTAAGCATGAAATAAGAAGGAGATATGAATTGGTTATATTTATAATATACAAACATTAAAATAATATAATAATAAAATAAATTTAAAATACTGTCATAATCTTAATTAATCAAATTAGGATATTATTTTTTAAATCTGAAACTCTAAAAGTGATTTGGGGATAATTTCCTTGTTAGTTTAAAACAGAGAAGCGTGAAAGAGAGGTACCCTAAATTAACTAAAATATTGAAATAATTGACTAACTTGTTAGTTTAAACATCAATATCGGTGCCGAAGCAACTCATCTCATCTTTTTTTTTTTCAAAAATTTTAGGTTGGACTAACTCACGAACTAATGGCAGAGAGCATCTTTTCGAATAGTCTGACGAACTAGCAGACCAGCAGGCCTGTATGCTTCCCCAAGCGTCGTTACGGCTCCAAAATTCGAACTATCCACCTTTAATGTGAGTGTTGAACTCTTTAACTGTTAAATTCACCTGTAGGTAAACTCATCTTAAAAAACAAACAGACAAACATGTATTATAGAGCAATCACGATGATTGAACTTCAACTTCAATTAAATAAGACTTTCTTTGGGAACTCGGAAAACTGAATGTGACACGTCTTTTTCTCATTATAATTTATCCATCTTCCTCACACCATTTTTTATCATTTCAATCTTGTCTTCTATGATATGCTTTTGTTTTTTCTAATAAATAGTCCTAATTAAAGTTATTTTTTATTATAAAAAAATTAAAATAAAAATTGTTTAAAACAATACATTAAATTCCAAAAATGCAATATTATAACACAATTTGAGTGTGTAATATTTTACCATGTACCATTCGTTACCCAAAATTTTTGTCACAACTTTCCTTTTATTTTTTAAGGCCAAACTAATGCTAATATACTACTATTTTCTTACAATATGTTATTTTAAATACAATTGCACTTCCAATTTACCTGATAAAACTAAAAATTATCTTTTAAAAATTAAATATTAAATTTTATTTATCGAATATTAAAAAAATGTTAAGCTTGTTTGTTGTTTTTATTATTATGAAATGACATTATCATTACTAAGACCGCAGATCATGTAAATTAGTATAAGATATGAGGTTGTGGCTCATTCCAAGTGTACTTGATACTAAAGTTAGTATAATTTATTTATTTATTTCGAGTGATAAGAACGTAATTTTGAAAGTATTCTAAATCTCTTTATATAAATATTTACGAGAGTGATACAACAATGTTGAAGATTAATAATAATTCATATGTATTTTGGTTAATTGTAGTACTAATTATATTAATTATCATTTTAATTATTATTATTATTATTTATTTGTCATATTCAATGTACATTTTGCACTACAAAATAAATTCATAATTGTATTATATTTTAATTATGGTCATTAATGAAGTTTATTCTGGTCTAACAATCAAAATTTTAATTTATTTAATTTCTTAATATTTTATAATTATAATTATAAGTATAAATTTAATTTTAATAATTTAGTAAGCAAATTATATAAATGATAATAGGTTTTCATAAATTTATGAATTACTTGTTTAATATTATAAAATAGATCAAATCAATTAGAGAATATATTATAAATATTTTATTTATCGTCAAATTTAGCATAATAAATTAGTCAGATAGAGATCAAATAGTATTTCGTGCTAAAATTACACTAATATATATATTATTAATAAGTTAGAAAGAATGTTAGAATTGATAAAAAAATTCTATGTATTGAAACTCCTCCCTTTTTTATATGGCAAGTTATTTACAAAAGACTTTTATAAATAATAAAAGAAGTCTTCATTGGTAAACATTTAAATTTTAATATGTTTTTAATATTTTTATTAATATTTTGTCTTAATAATTAACAAAGACAGAAACTGCTACTTAATAGTTTAAATTAAACTTATAAATTATAATATAATTAGCCAAATTTTGATATATTTAAAATTAATGATATATTAATATTTGCTATTTATTGAAATACAACTTAAATATGAGAATTTTATCAAAAAAAATATAAAAAATAATTATCTTATATGACACATTTATTCTGTCCCTTATACATACAAAATGCACTATTCTATTGAAAAATACCGTATTTATTTTTATAAAGATCGGAATACTAAAATAAATATCTTAGTTTTTGTAACTAAATTTGACTTTTGTTTTGGTAAAAACAAGATTTTTTTTTTCAATTTATATGTTATAATAATTTTTTTTTGAAATATTATTATTTTTTTAAAATTGAAATAAAATAACTATAACTATTCAAATATAAATTTTATTTTTTTAGTTTTTGTGTTACCAAAATTAACTTTAGTCAACAAATACAAAATTTAAATTGACTCTAAAATAAAATATTATAATTTAAAAATATAAATTTATATTCAAATAAAAAGTTAAAAAGATATTTAATTATTTTCAAAAATAATTCTATAAAAAAAGTCTTAAATTTATTTAATTTAATAAAAATTTTAAAAAAATATTTTTTTAATCACTTTTATAAAAATTGTGGCAAGATCTCTCCTCTTTCGTAATAGCTAACAAGAGGTTTAAGGACATTCCTCAAAACCCTTCCAACTCAAAAATCGCTCATTTTCCTCATTCAGCACACAACCCATCTCTAAAGTTTAACAATTTACCATGTTTTATCGCTCAATCACTTCAAACAACCTTTCTTTTTTCTATCATAGACATAAAGGTTTTATCTTTACCCGTTTCTATGTGTGTTTAGGGGTAAATGTTCTTTGTTTAATGTTTTTTTTTGTATGCAGTTATTTCAAGTGAGTTTGTTAGTCCTATTTGCCAAGCTCTGTTCTCCACTCACATTGTTGGTGATAAACCTGTTCTTGTGAGTCAGCTATTGTTTCTATTACATTGCTTTGTGGAGATGAATTTCAGTTGTTGATTGGTTTTGGGTTAATTGTGGCTTCTTGCTTTTGCAGGTCAGAGATTTTATACATTCTGCGCTATATGATCCAAAACATGGCTACTTTTCTCAAAGGTCGAGGTCGGTTGGTGTTCTTGAAAGGAGCATTAAGTTCAATCAATTAGAAGGTAATTAAAGAATTCTTCTTTGGTTTATTGCAATTATTAGCTAGAAGCTTGACCAGTTAAAGTACTCCATGGAAAAGTTTTGTTGAAAGGTTCTATTGTTTGAAATTAATGCCCAACTCATGAAACACGTCAAATATAATTTGTCTTGCTAAATTCGGGTTCTATTTTATGATTTATGTTAATTGACTGTAACTGGAAGGTTTTACTAAGTTGATTTGCTTTTGACGTGTTTTAGTGTGTGCATTATTTGTTTTATGTCTAGGCAGAAAAGCGTACATGAACTACTTGGACAAAATCTATAAGCAGAGCGATATTTCATGGTTTACTCCAGTGGAACTTTTTAAGGTTTTTTCAACTCATCCATTTTGCTGTAGAGATATTTTCATTATGTAATTAAGTATGGAATTTCATTTTGGTGATGATGTTGATGGAATTATTTTACTTCATTTATTTTTCCTTGCCTTATATTTTGCTTACAGATTATGTTCTGAATTTACCTTGCTTGTAGCCGTGGTATGCCCATGCGATTGCTGAAGCCATACTGCGTACAGCTAATCTCTCAAGTCCTCTAAAAGTAAGTTACATTGATGACTTCATTGACATTACTGGGTTAACTAGGATTCTGATGAAACCATTGTTATTTGATGCATATATTTTTTGTAATATGAATGCACTTAAACTTATCTCTGTGAAAATGCAACCTTGATGGCTTTATTTCCTCTCTTTCTCTTGTTCTAACATGTGCAATAAACGTTGAATATTTGATATTTCTTCTTTGGTGTCTTTTTTTTTCGAAAACACATTGTTTTATATAAAATTTTCCAACTTCCTTTTCTGACGCTTATGCCATCCAATTATTTGGTCTACCTTATTGATACTCGTACATTGAGATTGAGATTCATCAAGTAAGTTGAATCTAAAAAGTTGATCCTTCTTTCTATAATGTGCGCTCAGATATATGAAATTGGTGGTGGATCAGGAACTTGTGCAAAGGGAATAATGGATTACATAATGTTGAATGCACCTACAAGAGTGTATAACACTATGACTTACACGTAAGTGCATTTATCATCCCTTTCCCAACTGTGAGAGGATGAACCTTCTGGCAGTAAAAATTGAGCTTCATACATTCTTTTTGAACCAATACATCTATGACTGGACAACAGCCTTATTCTATAGTCCTGAAGTTCTATGTTGTATATTCTATTTGTTGCAGTTCTGTGGAAATCAGTCCATCGCTTGCTGAGATACAAAAAGAAACAGTCGGAGAAGTTCGCAGTCACTTGTCAAAATTTAGAGTAGAATGCCGTGACGCTGCTGATAAGATTGGATGGGGTATGATTAACCAGACTCACACATTTGCTTCTTCCTCTCATTTTGCATTTGCTTGAGGCTTTATCTCATTTGTGCAAGCAGTTGGATAATTTGGGTTTTATGCAACTAAATTCACTTGGTGCTAATATACTGATCGTGAAATTTTGGTTCCTTCTTAGTACCCTCTTTTGTGGGTTAATATATGGGCGCTGCTTTGAAGTTTAGTCCCTTGCTGAAAAAATGCTTACTACTTTGATGCAATATCTCAAAGAAATATAATGATGAGAAATTATGTAGCTTTCGAAGTTAGGAAATTAACTTTTTTTTTCTTCTCTAACAGGGAATGTTGAAGAACAACCTTGTTGGGTTATCATGCTGGAGGTAAATTCCTTTCTAAGTTTTGGAAGAGCCAAATCATCGCTGCTAGGTCACAGCAGTAGTCATTGCACTATAATTTATGTATTTTTCTTTCTGTTATCATTCAATCTGTAGCAGATTTTCTTGTCCAAGTTCTTTACACATTCTTTCTAAATTTACACATTCAAAGTATGACATGGTAGTTGCTTCAGAATACATATGACAAGAGCTTAAAAACTAAAATTTACATGTTATTTTCAGGTTCTTGATAATCTTCCACATGATCTGGTGTACTCGGAAAATCAAGTACTTCCATGGAAGGAAGTATGGGTTGAGAAGCAACATGGCGGGTATGTGCTACTGTACAATCAGCTTCTTCAAGTTGCTTTCTTGTAACGACATTTACTGGAATAATAAAATGTTTGCAGGTCTTTTTGTGTTTGCTTATCTCGTTATTACAATATTATATTTAGTGAGGAATTGGCCTATTTGTTTCTGTAATCTCAACGGAAGTAAACATATCTCATAAATGTTTGCAGGTCTTTTTGTGTTTACAATATTATATTTAGTGAGGAATTGGCCTATTTGTTTCTGTAATCTCAACGGAAGTATAAACTTTAACCTTTACATGCTTCACTATGTATGCCTTAGACAAAAAAGAGCATGTTAAGCCTTGTCAGGGATGGAAATGGTATCTTGTAGATTACTTGTGATTTACTTGGAAAATTTAATCAATCAAACATGCATCCTTCTGTTCAAACAAATACATTGTTCACTTTGACATCTGAATATGATAGCATTGAGTAAACATATCTCATTAATAGCTATTTATAGTCAGTCAAGAGCATGAAAACTCTATTACGTACTACTCGTGTAGAATTTAAGACCAACTGAAATCTTCAGGCATCATGATCTAGGAACAGCACCTATTAGTACATGCATCACAGTTGCTGAAGCGCGTCCATTCTTTTAATCACTTGTCAGCTTTGGCTCCACTAAACATCCTTTCTCACTCTAGCTTTCCACATATATAGGGAAACACTCTCAGAATTATATAAGCCTCTACAAGACCATCTAATTAAGCGCTGTATTGAGATTATGGAATTGGACAAGCAGCAATCAACTTCATTTGCGAGAAATCTTTGGTCTAGGTTCTTTCCAAAACCTCGAAGAAGTTGGTTACCAACTGGCGTTCTGGTACACAATGAATGTTTTTCTTTAAAATATTAGAAATATCCCTTCTGCACTAATCTTTTCTTGAATATGCAGAAACTATTAGAGGTATTGCATGGTGCATTGCCGAAGATGTCTCTAATTGCATCAGATTTTAGTTATCTACCTGATGTGAGAGTATCTGGTGAAAGGGCTCCTCTGGTTTCAACTAAGGTGTGGTACTTTCAAGTATTTTTTCACTTGTTATAGCATTGTAGATGATAATTGTGCAGCTCCACTCTGCTTTCTGTCCTCCAGTACGAGTGTGTGTTTAGTAGTGATCTTACATCTTTCTGAAAATGTGTAGCTTCCTTATTTTCTCCTCTACTGTAATGCATTTGTCAACGTTTTCTTTAGTTTCCCAAAGATTTGCAAAAGCGTGTCAAAGTTATATTTATATTGCTTACCTTTCAATCTGTAGAAAGATGGGCAAAGCTTAGACTACAATAGCTATCTGGAAGCAAAGGTATGTGTTATCCTGAAACCTTTTCTGTTTTAACCTTATGTATATGTGCAAGCCTGTTTTGATGTTATTCTTGTTTCCCATTTACAAAGACTCTTCGAAACGTCCTTATATAGGGTGACGCGGACATCTTTTTCCCAACGGACTTTTGGCTATTGGAACATATGGATCACTACTGTTCGGGCGGGCTGAAATCGAAGGGGGATAAATTATCCAAGCAAGGAAAAAAGAGACGAACACTTGTGGTAAGTCTTCTCAAATGGTGGCGTTGTCTGTTTCACTACAGCTCTGATAGGCATATGTGAACACTTCATTTATTTTTATTTATTTGCATCCACCGCTCCTTGCTTAATACAGCTTGATACGTCTGCTTTCATGGAAGAGTTCGGTTTACCATCAAAGACAAAGACCAAGGACGGATACAATCCTCTTCTGGATGATTTCAAGAACACTAAATTTTATATCAGTGTTCCTACGCATAACATTAAATAGAAGAGACTGTCTGCAGCTCAAAATCCCGAGAATTGATTTCGGAAGAATCATTGCAACATCCGACTGCAATCGGAAGAGCCTAGGCACTTCAGATAATTTTTTCAAGGGTGAACATAATAAGATAAGTTGAATCCTTTGTTTCAGTTTTGTTACTCCATTTTTGTACTTCCATAATTATTGGAGGAGTAAAAGTCATCCTCTTTTTCCCACACGTAGTTTTATATGCCCTATCTATGCAACTTATGAGGAGTGAATCACTTTTGTGTTCCAAGATGTTTAATTGCTTCAGCTTATGGTAAAAAAACAGGGAGTTGGAATCATAAACAAGTGAATCCCAACAATGGTGTGAATGTTGCATCCAGTTATGAGGATTAATGAAAGACATGGTAGTTAATTCACTTGACTTCTTTTCCCACCTCACTCTTCTGATGTATCTGCTCCTGCTCCCAAGTCCCCATACCCTCTTGGCTTCTCTCTACCACACCTTCTGAATTGTTTAGATGAATGGTTAAGAATGGGGAATCGATTTCATCCAAAACTCCTGAGATTTGTGTTGCATGAACTTAAGGATTTAGGTCGTTACTGGCATTGCAATTTTGGGAATAAAGTTGGAGTGTTTGTTGTGTTTGCTCGACTGTGATTGTTGAAATTGTGTGCTTTGTTGATCATTTGAGAGTAAAGACTTCTTCAGTTTAAATATTTTCAAGACTTTTCTTGTTTTATCGATGTTACAAATTACATAAAATTAAGCTTTTTCTTTTTTTTTTTACAGAACAATCGAATATTTTTTTACGGCATCTAACAGTTATGACTTTCCAACTTATGAACTTAAAGTCCCCTATCCTTCCTTGCCTAATTGTGGCAGGGTAGGATTCTCATTGTTTGTCAAACCATTATTTGATAGTTAGCAAACCAATCAAACAGCAAATTTCATGCCATAAGATCATAGGTTCATTTGATTAAACTGCCAAAAGCATTAATTAATTTTAACTTAAGAAAAATGAATAGAGAATTGATAAGGGAGTATTGTTGAAATTTCCACAACATTCTAATACAAATTTACACAACATTTTCGTAATTTAATCTATCATCATAGTCTAAGGCCAACCAAGCAGTTAAACATACTCGCCGTCCATTCAAACTCTCAACGTTGTTGCAGAAGATTACTCATATTGAAACACCAAAGTTCCTTCGATGGCTTCAAATTAAAGCTAACATAACTCGTAAAATAAAGAAAACTAAATGTTATATATATGTCGCACAAAAATTTAATTCACTCAAAAAGAGATTGTCAAAACAAAAAAACAGAACTATGTTGCAACAGAACCTGACATATATTCCATTAAACAAAAATTCACTAAATCAATACTTGATGGGGGTAATAACATCGAGCTGGGAACCAAGTTTCTCCTCTGCAACCTTCTCAGCCTTAACCCTGAGTTTTGCCAAATGCTTCTTTCTCTCGTACGCAACTTGGGCTCTCTCCTTTCTCTTCCTCTCAAGCTCCTGTGAGGATAACACGAGTAAATTATACAAGGAAATCAATAACAAATACCCAAAAACCGTTACGATTTACAAACGATTGCAAAAAAATGATAACAATGAAATTGACATGCAAAGTTAAGTACTTAGAATCAAGCAATGTAGGAACAAATAGGATGGAGTACCTTGATGGTGTCATAGTGGTTCCATCCAACCTCAGATGAAAGTTGTCCTAACAAGCAATACTTGTGTCCAGCCTGAAGCCTCAAGACCCTTATTTATGTTCAAAGATGAGCAAAAACATGAATTCAGCACAAATATATCAACAACCACAAGACAAGTTCCACGGTAAAACTACAGGGAAAAAGACTCACTTGAGAGCATCAGGAATGACCATCCTCTTCTTCTTATCATAAGGAGGTGGAACACCCTCATAAACCTTCAAACGTGCAAGAGCAGCCTCTCCACGTTTAGTCTTGTGAGGAATCATCCTGCAAAAACAACATTCATTTCCAAACAAACTCAACAACATTCACAATTCCTACGTCGACCCACAGAAAAACAGCACAAATTTTACAATACCTAAAGCCAATTCAACATAAATCACATTTTGCTCTTCACTTGAAAACACAACAACTCTATACGTTCAATCAACCATTACATTGAAGAAAACAACTTCGAATCAAATTTTAATCCTCAAATCATCTACAAATTTTCAACCTTAAATCATCTACAAATTTTCATCCTCAAATCATCTACACAAAAGTATAGCTCCAGTCACATTCAACATTCCACGACATTAAACTAAAAAAAAGAATGAATCTCCCAACTTAATGACTATTCGACAAAATACAAGTATGAGCGCAAAAACAATTCCTTACAAATTTCATACTTTGATCCAATGGTCATCAGCAACCAACAAAACAACAAATGTGTATCACTCATAAACCAAAAAATCTCACAACTTTAGTTCAATAATAGTAATAATAATAATGGAGGTGTACAAAACATACCCACGAATAGTTCTCCAGAGAATCTTAGAAGGAGCACGGAAGTGAATAGGACCATGAGAAGGCTTAGTGTTCATGCGCTTACGGAGGAATCGCATGTACTTCATTTTTTGCCTAACCAAACCGCCAGAAATACAAATCTCTTCACAACGAACCACACTTACTTTCTGCCCATTCAAAAGCTCTTTCGCAATAATTGAGGCCAGACGACCCAGCATGTGGTGCCGAGCGTCGACCACTACACGCTTTGCGCAGATTCCAGAACCCGACACCATTGTTAGCGGCTGCAAGAAGAGGTGTGATGGAAAGAAGTGGGTTAGGGTTTTGGGGGTGATGTGTTTGTGTGGGTTTATATATGTTTGTTTGGGCTTTGTTATTTTGTGTCTTGTGCGAGTGGCTATTGGACGGAAAAATTAAGGTCAATAAATATAATTTAAGGATATTTATTTGACTACTATTTTTTAAATTATTATGTATAAATTCAATATTTCATTTTAATATACTATTTTTTTAAAACCTCCATATTTTATCAAAACGAAAATTCATTAATACTCTTAAAAATTTTAAATAATTTTTATAAGTGTTATAAATGAAATTAGTGTATTAGACAATGAATTTATAAAAAAATTTCAAAAATTTATTGGGTTAATTTTTTATATATTTTATTTTTTTATTTATAAATTAGTCTTTTTTTAATTTTTTATATTTTTAATTATTAAATTATAAATCTACCACAATCCTAAAATATATAAATT
>CANYCX010902536.1:0-14353 GCA_948193385.1 Breynia disticha f. nivosa | reverse complement strand
TACTATTAGTGTTCAAGCTTTTAAGTACTACTATGTGTAATGCTCTTTAGTATTGCTATGGTTGAGTAAGATAAGCTTACTTATTATGATGATCTTTACTATGTGTTCATAAGTATGATTAAATTCATATTTCTTTAGTATGTAAATGAAAGGAAAGATAAGTCTAATAGACTTGGTGTAAATAATGCTATGTGAACTATGTGAATTGATTTAAAGATCATAATATGAATACTTTATGCTAGACTATTATGATCATATGTTTTGCTATGTGAACAGAATATGAATTGAATGCCTTTGTGAAATTAACATATGTGTTTAATAAGAAAGCTATGTGTTTTAATAGATTATGATCTATGTGGTTGTGCATTATGCCTTAAATGTTCATTTTATTATGTGTTTATGAACATAATACTATGTGGAAAGCATGAAAAGAAAGAAAAGAGCTATACACTTATATTGAACTATGTGGTTTCTATGTGAGCATTAAATGCTAATTGCTATGTGCTTATCGTATGATTTGATATGTGTTTTTTTGTGAACAATACTGTGTGCTATTAATACGAATGTTATTTATATATTCATGTGTTGCATATCATTTGTGTGACTTGATTCTTGTGTGGATTACAGATATGTTTTGTGCTATTCATAGGCGAGGTTTACACCATCTGTACGAGCTATACACTCAGAGCTGTGTGCTCAGGCTGTGTGTCTATCCTCTGCTATGTGCCATAGAGGAATCCTCTTCTGTGTGGCATAGAGGATAAAAACCTGGGTACATCCTGTGTAGATTGCATTAGCATTGCATACTTATTTGCATTCATATGAACATGATGCCATGAGATGAGATCTATGTGAATTCCATGTGACTTTGATTATGTGTGATATTCCTATGTGATTAATCCTATTGTGTGTTGCTTAAATGCTATGTGCATGTCTGTGGCTATCTGTGTGATATTGTCTGTGTGAAAAATTTATGTAATGTTTACTGTGTGAAGATTGATATTGATCTTAGTGTTCTTATGCATAAAATGTTTAAGGCTTGTATTTGGTGATTTTGGGTACCAAATGGTTAAATGTTATTGCTAGAAGGAAGTATATATATACTGAGTATATATGATATCTGAAAGATCAGACTAAATGATAGCAATAAGATATATCTACGATATGCATTTGACCTTAAACAAAATCTAATTTATGTAAACCAGAAGCTGGGCATGACCCATGCTCGTTATGGCACGACCTTGTGCCAGTTGGGAATTTTTTGCATGAGCACACCCTAGTGCTCAATCAACAAGACTTTGTTTTGGCTAAACTTATTTCCCTGCACAACATATAAACGAAAATTGATAAACAAAATAGATTAGAAATGAATGATATTTCATAATGTACTTAAATTATTAGAAGACACTTACTGAGTATTGTAAAATACTCACTTCTGTGTGTTTGTTTGTAATGTTGTGCAGGTATAGCAGGATTTCCATGAGGGGGATTTGAGCACATATTGACTTAAAGTGGATAATTTTTGTAAAAGAGTTTTCAAATGATTCAATTGGTTTGAACTTTATGTTATAAATTCCTTGTATAAATTTTTATGTGATAAATTTTTAACTCTTTCAAATAGAATACACAATTATCCCTAAGTTTGGTTAATATTCAGAAATAAATTGATTTAGTTTTGAGTCCCACAGTCCATTCCTCTTCTAGAGCTTTCAAGGAATTCTGGAATGGTTTCCAAAATGGTTTCCAAAATGGTTTGGGTAAACCCTTCCCAAAACCGTTCCACTTCCAGAGAATTTTTAGAAGGGTGAAACAAGTTTCAAAATAGTTTACCTAAATCTTTCCCAAGACTGTTTGACTTCTAGGGAAAGAATGAATATGTTGAAATGGGTTGGCAAATTGGTTACACAAACCATTCCCCAAACCGTTCCTTTTTAATAAATAATGATAATGATGTATTTACAATAAAAAAGTATATGAGATGGATGGATATATGAATCTTAGTATAAATGTGATTTACAAATGGTTAATATTAATCGTTTTTCATAGCTTCTGCAAATTCATAGCATGTTTTGTATGCGATCGAACATGGGTCCAAAAATTTTGAAAGTGTATGTGTTATTTCCTCTTACTTTTCTTGCTGCCTATTTGATTTAAAAAAAATAGTTTCCAAAATTATATGATTTAAACGAAAATGAGTTTTTCATTTTGGGCGCGAACACAACATATGATGCACATACATTCATCAGGACCAACAGCATGTATAATATCATGCTAAATCATCACACAATTTACGACCAAATTCCATATCATTCTTTCCTCCAAATAACATTTAAGACATTTCATAATTGCCATTAATCATGTCATGTTCATGATAACCATCATGTCATTAATCAAGTATCATAAATCATTACACACCATATCACATCTCTCCATTCATAATTCAAATCATAATATCACATTTATATAGCACATTGCTAACAAATCACATAATCCACACGAAGTTCACCTAAAGTCAAACCAAACATCATTATATTTTTAGACACACTTTACTACCATTTCACACAAAATGCACAATAATCGTATTTACTTAAACATATAGATGCAAGCCATACCAAGGTAAGTGTTGTTGGGCACTTACCTTAAAATCTACAAAGTTGGGCTCATGGCTCAACTCTGATCTGGGTTTTGAAAATTGCCTCCTATAGCTTTTTAACATACATTCATATCAATATTTCATTCGCAATATCAATTAAATAATATTAACCCTTAATTAGAATGGGGGTTGAATAGAGCTAGGATAGAGATGGCAATTTTTTGCAGAATAAAAAAAAAATAATCAAGAACACATGATTTAGAGAAGTTTGATGATAACACCTACTCCACTACCTAAGCTCACACTTAGGATTTTTTCAATGTCTTCACTAACTTTTCAAAGCTAAGTGAGAACTTATTACACATTTGAATTCTGGCTCAAGCAACCTCACAAAGTGATTTGAATTCTGGCTGAAATCTTACCACACTATTTGATTTGACTTGCGGCTTAAATCCTACCTTAAAATTTTGATTTGATTTCTAGCTCAAATACTACCTCAGTATCACTCACAATAAATGAGAAATAAGCACTAACAAATGAGTACAAGATGTTCAACTAGTTTGAATGGAAATGGAGAACTCCAATCTACTTGCACAATTTGAGAAAACAAACTTTGATATTTGAAAGATGAAGTGAGTGGATGTTTAAGAGCTGTGGAGTGTATATCTTCTTATGTTTCTGAAGTTGGAATCTCTTTATATAATTTCTCTTGAAAATATAATGTTAGGCACACTTGCGCAACTTTTGAAACCAACTTGAACGAGTTATTTTTGCCATGGTTAACTTTCCTAGTCGACTGGTTTAATTCTTACTCAAGTAGGTAGACTAGTCTAGACAACTGGTTTAATTCTTACTTGAGTAGATAGGCTGCTCTAGTTGACTAGTTTTTCTACTAGTTGACTGGTGGTGCCTTCCAGCCTCTACAAGCTCGATGTCTAGTCGACTGACACATTGCTCGTCGACTTGTTTGCCTTGAAAGTAACTTTTAGTCGACTAAAAAGTTATTAGTCAACTTACCTTCACCTCAATTTGAATTTTTAATTCTTGTAAAAGTGGTCCTCAATTCTTGACGTCGCTTTGAAGATTTTCTGTTCGATTTTTACTACTGGGGTCAGTACTAGTCGACTAGTTTTCAAATTAGTCGATTGGTTTGGCTTTGTTAGTGTAAGCCCTACCCGAATACATTGTTTGTAGCTTTTATTATTTAGTAATAAAATTATGAGGTATTATTTTATCATTTTATGTATTGACCTATGGTATGTGTTTGATAAATATCCAAGAATCTTAATTAAGCGCTTTAGGGATCAAGGTTGAGGACCTTGATAGTAGAACCTGGAAGTTATGAGATTAACATCCTAAATATCCATAGTCACTTGTTTCATTGGGAATGAAAATGAATTAAGACTAGTATATACTTTGTAGCTAATCATGTTCTATGGGTCTTAGATATTTGGTATATCTAACAAAGTGTATAGGTACAATGTAGGACATTGTATTTGCAGAGCAATAACTATTGGCAATGTTAAATATTATCCTTAGACTGAAAATCACTATGTCTCTTGTTTCCATTTTTATTGTACTTTGACATACGCCTAACGTGACCGTAAAAAGTTGACAAGTATGGGTATGATTAAATGCTAAGAATCACAAGTAATAGCATCAGTGAAGTGAAGGGATTGACCCTTTCATGAAAATGAGAGCAGATATGTAACATTCTTGTCCTAAAATCACGTAATTAATGTAATAAGTAAAATTTTTAACAAAAATAATAATTTAGGTGATAAAATGAAGAAAATAAATGATTTAAAACAAGCTTGAGGAAGGTTGATAAAAGGTTGATGGAAGGTTGATGTTAAGTGACTAACTAATCCATGGAAGCCTAAAAATCGAGAATTACAAGTGGTGAGGGAGGAAAAATGCATTTTGGGCATGACCATGCATACTGCATGCCTACCACACATACTTCTCTTCTCTGGTGAAAAAACAATATAAGTTTCATTTGTGCAAGAATTACTCAAAACCTTCAAGATATTTGCAAAGATCGGGAGGGAATCATAGAGAGAGAGAGGGTTAAAGTTCTAGAGAGATAATTGAATGAGAAATTAAGAGATTAAGTGAGGGAATTGATTTGAACTATCAAATTGATCATAATCTCGACCTGGGAACTATTGGTATATTCGAATTAGGTAAAACTCGAAGTCAGTCGTAAAATTTTACGAGTTTTATTAGTTTTACTATTGAATTGACTATTGAAATGAATAGAATTAAGTTAGAATTGATTAAAATCTAGTAATTAATGATCTAAAACAAATTTGGAAATTTCTAGGGTTAGGTTTAGGATTTGTAAAGTCGAGAAGCAAAATAAGTATTCATATAGAATTGATTAAAATCCAATATATGTACGTATATATGTACGTATACGTATATATACGTATATATATCTATGTATATACGTATATATAGGTATGTATATACGTATATATATACATATGTATATACGTATATATACGTATATATATAGATATATATACGTATACATACATATATACGTACATATATACGTATATATATATAATCATATAGATCTCAATCAACAACAAACTCAGATATATATATACGTATATATATACGTATATATATACATATATATATCTGAGTTTGTTGTTGATTGAGATCTATATGATTATTGAGGTGTGTGTTGCTAGATTTAATGATAATTTCCTGAGAGTAATTGTTGTGTTAAGAGTGTTTTTGCAGGATTGGAACATTGAACTATAAGTATATCTAGGTTAAAGCCGTTATATAGCAGTTCTACGTAAAGCATGAACTTGTATAATAAAGAATATAAGTGCGTAATAGCTTAACACAAAGCTTAATCCATGGATGTGTTAACTATTGCGATCGATATTCTATGTGTATAGCAGAGTAACTGTAAACTGAATATACGATATACTTGTATGTTTGACGAATGATGGTAAATGATAATAAATGACATGAGTATGATCAGAAAAAGTTTTAAAGATTACGAACATAAATAGTAAAATGAGTTATTAGTAAATGATTAATGCAGTTATAAGAATAGGACGTTTTAATTTGGTATCGGAGCAGGGACATGATCCCTGGATATGTTTTTGATATATGAATAGTGATTTTTATTTGAATGTGCATTGTGTGAAATGTGTGCTTAGTTGGTTTTATTTCATTGTATAGATATGTCAGAGCCCAGACATCCTACTGAGATAAAGGGAGCGGTGGACTCTACAGTACATTTATCGCATCTAGGATTCTAAGATACACAATATGATCCTGACTATCTGCAGTATGGACCAGCTTAGCCTTATCCACCACCCTCACCTTACTAACGGAGATCCACATTTGACAGATTATCATATTAGAGCTAGAAAATTTGAGGAATTAGAGTAGTTGGGAGCTGTAGAGTTCAGTGGTACCACAGATCCACGATTGGCACTGGAGTGGTTGATTAGATTATCAGAATCTTTCAGATGATCGAGGAGAGTACGAAGGAGATGTTAAAGTTTGATGTATCATTGTTACAGGCTAATGCATATGAATGGTGGAAGATAGTCCCTCATTCTTTGGAGTTTCCGCGAGTTATATCATGGGAGATTTTTCACGAGAGTTTAGGAAGAAGTACTTATCGGAGGTGTATCTGAATGCAAAAGGAAAGTAGTTCTTAGCTCTGAAGAGGAGAAGACGACTGTACCCGAGTACGAGTTACAATTTACCCAGCTATCACACTTTACTAAGAGCTATGTTGCAACTGATAGGGATAAATGTAGGTTATTTGAGGATGGCCTGTATGAGAAAATTCGCAAACAAATCCTTAAGACAGATACGAGTGAGTATTTGGTGTTGAGAGGTGCAGCGATTAATGCTGAAGAATTTGTTAAGGTCAATGACTATGATGAAGAGGAAAAAGTAAGTAAACAGAAGAGGGTAGTAGCTCAAAGAGAGTCTAGCAGACTGGGTAAGGGGACTGAGTTTACCCCTACTCGTACCAGATTTCTAGGATATACCACGGGCCGATAACGACCATTTTCTTATTTGGCTTATCGCAGTAGAGGATCAGGTAGGGAAGGATAGGGTATTTTAGCGACATTGTCAGGACCTGCTATACTTTTGTGTCCACATTGTCAGAGACTTCATTCAAGTGAAGGATGTTGAGAGGAGGTTGTTATGTATGTGGTCAGCAGGGAAATTTTGCGAGAGCTTTTCCTGAGAGAGGACCTAGAGGAGAGATAGTGAGAGATTTTTCTCAGGTACCATCTGCTGTTCATAGTAGTGATTCGATGGCCACAACTAGTGGTACTAGAGAACAGGGTAAAGGAGTTGCGTCTACTCTATCCTCTGGCAGAGGCAGAGAAGCCGTTGATACTCAGACTCATGGACATGCTATGGTTTTTATGATGTCTCGAGAGGAGGTAGCAGACACCCCTGAGGTTATAACAGATGAGTTAAATTTATTCGGTGTTTTTATTTGTACATTTATGAATCCTGGTTCTACACATTCATTTATTAATCCCAGAATAATACATGTAGTAAAAGTTAAACCTAAAACAATGACACAGAGCCTAAGAGTTCATACACTATTAGGCGAAATGATGTGGGTACATATGGTATACAAAAATTGTAAAATATAGATACAAAGTACAAAATTGACATTTGAATTAATTTTATTAGATTTGACAGAGTTTGATCTGATTTTCGGTATGGATTGCTTAGCTCGCCATTAAGCTAAGGTAGATTGTTATACCAAAGAAGTGATCATTGAACCTAAAGAACAAAACAAAGTAATATTTTGTGGAAATAGAAAGATTGTGCCTAGTTTTTTAATATCTGCTATCCAAGCCTTTAAGGTGATCCAAGACTGAGGTGAAGCTTATTTGGCTCATATAGTTAATAGAACAACAAAAAATGAAAATGTTAAAGGCATACCAATCATATATCAGTTTCCTGAGGTATTTTTGGAGGATCTCTCAGGATTACTTCCTCATAGAGAGATAGAGTTTAACATTGAGTTGATTCTTAGTACGACACCCATATCCATCCAGCTATACAAAATGGCACCATCTGAATTACATAAATTAAAGAAAAAATTACAAGAGTTATGTATAGATTACAACAAAATTAATCAAGTAACAGTGAAAAAAATATCCATTGCCCCGTGTTGATGATCTACTTGACCAATTGCAAGGTGTCACGGTGTTTTCCAAACTTCTTCTGAGATCTGGGTATCATCAACTAAAGATAGCACAGGAAGACATTCCAAAGACTGCTTTTTAAACCCGTTATGGTCATTGCGAGTTTCTAGTTATGCTATTTGGTTTAACTAATGATCCAACAAAATTTATGACACTGATGAACAATATATTCCAGTGCTTCATTGATTAGTTTGTGATTGTATTCATAGATGATATACTAATTTATTTGCAAAATACCGATGAACATAATGAACATTTGAGAATAGTTTTACAAATTTTGCAAGAAAAATAGTTGTATGCAAAACTTAGTAAGTGTGAGTTTTGGTTGGATCCGGTAGTCTTCTTAAGACACGTGGTATTCGGACAGGGAATATCAGTGGATCCAAAGAAAATTAAAGCAGTATTGAATTGGGAACCTCCTAAGACAGTTACGGAGATACATAGTTTATTGGGTATAATAGGTTACTATCATAGATTTGTAGAGGAGTTCTCGATTATAGCTGCACCACTAAAACGATAACTGAGAAAGAATGTTTCTATCCAGTGGAACTGTCAATGTCAACAAAGTTTGATGAATTGAAATATCGATTGACCACAGCTCCAGTCCTTATGATTCCTTCAAGTACAAAAGGATTCATCATTTACAGTAATGTTTCATATAAAGGACATGGATGCGTGTTGATGCAAAACGAGAAAGTGATAGAATATGCCTCTAGACTACTCTAACCACATGAAACTAATTATCCAGTACATGATTTAGAGCTTGTCGCAATGGTATTTGCTCCAAAGATCTGGATATGTTATCTGTATGGTAAGACATTTCAGATTTTTATATATCATAAAAGTCTGAAATACTTGATGACCCAAAAAGAACTCAATATGTGAAAAAGAAGGTGGTTAGAGTTGTTGAAAGACTGTGATTGCACAATTGAATATCATCCTGGGAAAGCGAATGTGGTTGGTGATGCACTGAGCAGAAAGTTGAGTGTTGCTATATCTAGCTTACAACTAACCATATGACCAATTTGATAGCTTTACAAAGCGTGAATACAAAGTTAGAGTTAACTGAATCGGGAGTGTTAGTAGCAACATTAATGGTTCAACCAGTGTTGTTAAGAAAGATACAAGCAGCACAGAAATGAGATGAAGAGTGTATAAGGATGATTGAATAGATTGATCAGGGTATTGAGACCCCAATTTAATTGGTTGATGAGTTGTTGATGATTGGATCCAAAGTATGTGTAACTGATGTTGAGGGGATCAGATTTGATATACTGGATGAAGCACCTAATGCTCTATATGCTATGCATCCAAGAATGTTAAAAATGTACAATACTCTGAAATAGCACTATTATTGGCCCAACATGAAAAAGGAAGTAGTCAAATTTGTATCCAGACATTTTGTATGTCAACAGGTAAAGGCTGAACATCAAGCACTAACAGGAAAACTTCAGCCATTAACGATACCAGTGTGAAAGTGGAACGAATAACTATGGATTTTATGGTAGGATTACCACTGACACAATTTGGTAAATACGTAGTGTTGATAGACTGACCAAATCTGCGCATTTCTTGCCGAGTAAAATCGGAATCTCTCCCCCTTAGAAAATTTCGTCCCCAAAATTAAACAAGTTAGGTTTTTAGAATTCAACACTTAAGCTACAATCACAACAACTCAATCTTAACACTAACACTCAACTCTAATATCCCCGACTTAACATGAAAACATAAACCATCAACAAGGCTAAAAAACATACCTCAAACCCATCAAGTCTCGGGAAACAAGTTTGGGTACCGCTCTCGCATATAGCTCTCCACCTCCCAAGTCGCCTCCTTAGGTGAGTGGAAACTCCACTTCACCTTAAACATCGGGATCTCCCGATTCCTCAACTGTCAGATCTGCCAATCCAATATCTCTACGGGCTCCTCCTCGTAGGTAAGATCATCTGAAATCTCTAACTCTGGAGGGTTGAGCACGTGGCTCAGGTCAAAATGGTACCTCCTCAACATCGGGACATGGAAAACATTGTGAAGTCTGGACAACTCCTTCGGTAACTGCAGTCGGTAAGGAAGTTGTCCAACCTTCTCAATGATCTCATACGTTACCACATACCTCGAACGCAACTTCCCTTTCTTTCCAAATCGGATCACGCCTCTCCAAGGCGACACCCTAAAAAATACTCAGTCCCTGACCTCGTAAGTCACCTCCCTGTGGTGTCGATGAAAGTAACTCTTCTGGCGATCCTGGGCTGCTTGCATACACCTTTTCACCACATTCACTTTCTCTAATGTTTGCTGTACCAACTCCGGCCCTTCAATCTGTTGTAAGCCCTCAACATCCTAATAAGCTGGACTCCGACATCTCCTACTATATAATGCCTCATAAGGCGCCATCCCAATGCTCGACTGGTAGCTGTTATTATACGCAAACTCTATCAATGGTAGGTGATCATCCCAACTACCCCGAACTCCAACACACACGCTCTCAACATATCATCCACAATTTGAATAGTCTGCTCAGACTGAGCATCAGTCTGACGGTGGAACGCAGTGCTGAACCTCATTATGGTGCCCCTCGCATCCTGTAAACTCCTCCAAAATTGAGAAGTGAACCGCAGATCCCTATCCGAAACAGTTGACACAGGCACCCCATGTAACCTCACAATCTCTAAAACATACAAGCCTGCCAGCTTGTCCAGTGTGTCATCTTATCGAGTCACCAAGAAGTGCTCCAATTTTATCAATCTGTCGACGATAACACACATGGCATCATGCCTCCTGAAGGTCCTCGGTAACCCCATAATGAAATCCATCGTCACCGTTTCCATTTCCACTTGGGAATCTCTAACGGCTTCAATTTTCCTTCTGGAGCTTGATGTTTTTCCTTGATTTACTGGCAAGACAGACATCGAGCTACAAAGTCAACGATCTCCCTCTTCATATTCACCCATCAATACATCTCTCGCATGTCTTGGTACATTTTAGTGCTTTCAGGATGTACTAAAAGTTGGAAAAAGTGTGCCTTTATCATCATAACCTCCTTGACCTTTGCTAGGTCAGGAACACACAATCTCTCCCCATGATAGAGAATACTGTCCTCATCTAACCTGTACGGGATAGTCGATTTCCCTTTCTCAACCTTTTTCTTAATCTTCATCAGGTGCTCATCATCCTTTTGTCTATCAGCTATCAATTCTGGCATCTGGGGTCAAACCTGAATGTTCGCTAACATCTTCCCCTAAACCATATCCAATTGCACTCGCAACGCTCTCATGCCAAATAAGGACTCTGCCTTATAAGTCACTGTATCCTCATCTTCTCTACCCTTCCAACTCAACACGTCTGCAACCATATTAGCTTTACCCGGATGGTAGTTGATAGTGCAATCATAATCCTTGGGGAGCTCAATCCATCTCCTCTGCCTCAGATTTAGCTCTCGCTGCACAGTGATATATTTAAGACTCTTATGATCGGTAAGAATCTGAAATTCTCACCGTATAGATAGTGCCTCCACACTATCAAAGCGTAGATGATGGCTGCCAACTCGAAGTCATGGGTCGTGTAATTGACCTCATGCTGTCTCAACTTCCTCGAAGTGTAAGCAATCACCCTCCCATTCTGCATCAGCACTCCTCCTGAACCGCTTTCGAATCGTCCGTATAAACCACAAATCCTCTGCCATCCGCCGACAATACAAGTACAGGTGCCTCTACTAACCGCTGCTTTAGCTCCTAAAAGCTCTCCTCACACTGCTCATTCCAAATGAATGGAGTGTTCTTCTTTAAGAGACTAGTCATCGACCTTGCTATCTTGGAGAAATCAGCTATAAACCTCTAGTAATAACCTGCCAATCCCAAGAAACTGCATACCTCTGTCACATTCCTAGGAGCCTCCCACTCCTGAATCGCCTTAATCTTGCTGGGATTTGGCATAACACCCTCTATCGATATAATGTGGCCTAGGAAGACCACCTCTTGCATCCAGAACTCATACTTTTCGAACTTAGCATATAGCTGTTTCTCCCTAAGTATCTCCAGAACCTGCCTCAGATGTCCCTCGTGCTCCAACCGATCTCTGGAGTAAACTAACACATCATCTATAAACACTACCACAAAACTATCTAGGAACGGCTGAAAGATCTTGTTCATCAAAGCCACAAAGACTGTCGGCGAATTAGTCAGGCCGAACGGGATTACAGTGAACTCGAAGTGGCTGTAATGGATCCTGAACTCAGTCTTACGAATGGAGCTCTCCTCCACTCGCAGCTGCCAATACCCTAATCTCAAATCAATCTTAGAGAAAACTGTAGCTCCCTCAACTGATTGATTAAATTGTCAATCCTCGACAGTGGATACCTATTCTTCACCGTCAATTTATTCAACTATCAGTAGTCTATACACAATCGTATGCTCCCATCTTTCTTTTTGACAAATAACATCGGTGTGCCCTAGGGTGACACACTCGATCGTTTAAAACCCTTTTCTAGAAGCTCTTCTAACTGCTTTTTTAATTCCTAGAACTTTGCCGCTGCATCTGATATGGACCTATCGAGACCGGTGTTGCTCCTGGCACCGTCTCAACTCAAAATCTACCTCTCGCTGCGGCGGTAAACCCGACAACTTATCTGGGAATACCTCAGGATACTCTCTAACTATCGGCACATTACTAACTCCCTACTTTTGCTACCCTAACTCTGTCACACATGCCAGATGGGCCTCACATCCGTCTCTGATCAACCTTGCAGCCATCGCTGCAGAAACCAAGCAGGAAGGTATAACCCTCCACTCTCCGACAAGCAGAACCCTCTTCTTACCATCTACCTTTACCACTACCTCCTTCGCGTAGCAATCCACTACGGATTTATTTCTGGATAACCAGTCCATACCCAAAATCACACCAAAGTCTGCCATCCTCAATACAATAAGGTCCGCTACGTAAGTCAACTCACCAATCCTCAGCTCACAGTTTCTCAATGCTTTATCTACCATGACAACACCTCCATCTGGCATAGATACGGCTACGACGTAACCCAGTGACTCTACACTACTCCCCAACTGCTCTATGACTGACTCACCAACAAATGAACAAGTCGACCGAGGGTCTTTTAATGCCAAAGTATCAAATGCGAACATGGAAGTTGTACCGGTGATCACAGCTGCAGTCTGAGAAGCTCCCCTGCCTCTCACAGTATCACTCAAAATCTTACCCTTTTGCCTCTGCCTGCCCTGGTAGAAGGGGCTCACCTGTTATCTGCAACACTGATCTATTCTAGGGCAAGTTTCCCCTCATCTCTAGCCTTCTACATGTAGCGCCTGATCCAGTGGCCTAGCTAGTTGCAATACAAGTATACCGGACGGGTGTCTCCACTGGTAAATCCTCCCCTGCTCTGTTGTCCCGAAGCAGCGGTTCTACAGGGATAATTCCCCCTACTCCCTACTCTGCTCCTCTATCGGTTGTTCCCTCCACTAACACTCTTTGGAACCCTAAACTATGTATTTTTCTGCTCTCTAGTGGCGTTGGAACCACCGAAACTCTTTTGACGCTTCCCCTCTACATGGTCCTTCTCCAATATAAGCTCATCGGCTCTCAAAGCCGTCTCTAACAGTAGCTGGTATGTAGGGGCCTTCATCGCAATACGGGTGCGGATGTTAAACTGCAACCCCCTCTCAAACCTATCCTGGCTCTGCCTATCAGTGGCCACATCCTCTGGCACGTAACGGGAGAGTCGGGTGAATTTTACCTCATACTCGACGACGGTCATCCCGTTCTATTTCAGCTCTGGGAACTCTACCTTTTTCTTACAGCAGTATTGCTCCAGTGTATACTTCTCGGCAAACTCCCTCTAGAAGTCAGCCCAAGTCAGTGTAGGAGGGTCACTCTAGCTTCTGGGGACTGCAGCTTTTCTGCTGAACAGGTCTCCTACTAAAGCTGCCGAAAAGACACCATATGAGATATGGACTGGTTGAAAATCAAACTTGTCTTTTCTAAGGATCTGGGGATGCGAAGTGCATGTTAAGAGATTAACATCGGATAAGCTTTCATCCAAAACAGATAAATGCTTATTTGTGGGGTATCCTAAAGAGACAAAACGATACTATTTCTACAATCCTAGCGAGAACAAAGTATTTGTTGCTCGGACTGTTGTATTTCTAGAAAAAGAATTTATTCTTAAAGGAAACAATGGGAGTGGTGTACAACTTGGAGTGGTGTACAACTTGAAGTTGTGCAAGAGGATGTAGATACACAATTTCCTGAACAGGATAGTGAGGAGTTGGACTCAAATCCATAAGAAATTGTGGAACAAGAGCCCATTACACAAGTACCTAGAAGATCAGGTAGGATACGTCAGGAACCCGATAGGTACGAGTTCATTGTGACTGACGAACAGGATATCACAATCGTTGATCATGATGAGCCTGCTTCTTACCGAGAGGCCTTAAAAAGTCCTGATTCGAGAAAATGGCAAGAAGCCATGAAGTCCGAGATGCAATCAATGTACGCTAATCAAGTTTGGAACTTGATTGATCCACCCAAAGGT
>CANYCX010901456.1:0-10928 GCA_948193385.1 Breynia disticha f. nivosa | reverse complement strand
GAATCGATTTAGAAATATTACCTGCATCGCATTTGTCCGCAGCCATGTGTCTTCTCAACATATATCCTACAATTTGGACATCTTCTCCATTGCTTATTCTTCGCCAGTTTCATCAACATTATATCTTCACGTTCTCTTTCGTCTTTATGCAGCTTCTGAAACTCCTCACAGTTGACCTCAGAGTGCCATGGAACCTTACACTGCGCACAAAACAATCTCCAACAGTTGCCACACTCTGATTCCTTTATACTCTTATCACCTTCATCGATCATCATAGCGGAACAATCTTTATAAGGACAGTAGAACTTTTTAGACCCAAGAATCACATTCTCACACAAAGCATTTCCCCATCGATCAAACACTTCTTGCGGAAGTATTTCACGACAATACTCAGGCTCTAATAAACCTTCACAGTTACTCACAGGACAGCTAATATTTGTTATGTTTTCTCCTAACTTACTACCTAAATACTTGATGATACAGTCTTTGCAGTAAGAGTGCTTACAGCCTCTGATAAAAAACGACTCATATGGTGACTTGGGTTCCACACAAATCTCACAAACAAAATCTGGGTTTGGCCCAGAATTTGAAGATTGACCTTTTTCGGGTGAAAAAATCCTGTCGTCATTCTTCTTGTTTTCGGTGGAAGGAGGAGTTAACTGTGGGATGTAATCAAGAATACTAAGGTCGTCGTCATCAGAGAAGTAAGAATAGTCAGAGAGATCAATAAGGTTGGAGTGTTGGGAGGGTTTAAGAGAAGCCATGATTGCAAGATTGAGGTCTTTAAGGTGATTGTAGTTTTCCACAGAGATTGGAGTGGAGTTGGTTTTGCCGACGTTAGGAGTGGGGAAGAAGCCATCATCGTCATAGTCGTCCATATTTACAACCTCTGACACTGCCTGTCGTTCAATATTCTGCTCTCCTTTCACTTCCAGATCCAATTTCACAGCCTTTCCTTTATTTTTCTCCATCTTCTTTGCCTATACTTGTCTCCTATTTTGTGCTATGCATGAGCTCTCAGGGATGTACACTCTTTCCAAACTTTTCTTAAAATATATTTTTTTCTATTATTTTAAATTCAACAGAAAACCAAACATTATTATATTTAATTTCAATTGTCTAATAAAATTCTCCCCCCTGAATTTGGCCTCCTGCTCTTCCCCGTCAAGATACGTAAAACTAAAACGACTAAATAAAAAATTAATTAAGGTTTAGGATTCTTGAGTTTTTCATTATTATTTTATTTAATTTTTAGTAATTCATGCAAAACTAGAAGGTGTGGGGAGTTGGGCAAAACCAGTTGCTCAGTGAGAATTCAGATAGGGAAACCTGTTTTATTGTGTTTTGGATGACGTTTGAAGTTTTCGGAGTAAATATTCAAGCTTTTGTTTTTTCGTTTCACAGGTAGAGATACGAGTTTATCAACAGTATTATAAAAATCGGACTGAACTGGTCGATCGAACCGGTGAATCGATCATTGGTTCGGTTTCGGTTTACCATTCAAATCAGTCTGCAAATAAATCTGTATTAAACTGGTAAAAATTAACGAATTGGTTGATTCAACCGGTGAACTGAACCGGTTTTAAGTATTAAAAAAATTAAACAATTTAAAAATTAAACGATTTAATAAATTTATATATACTTATTTATTTATATTATTTTTAAATTACCAGTTCGACTATTGAACAACCAGTTCCCAATAAATCAACCACTCGATTCATTTTTTGATTCTATTACTGATCCGCTTTTGATAACATGATTCAAACAATAGCCCCTTTAAAGGTGAAGATTAGTTTTCGTACACTTTTCCAAACTTAAATATTGTTTTGTATAGAGCGGCATAATAATATATTTCGTGTTCTTAAGAGTTTTGTAAGCCCAGAGATCCAAAAATTACAAAAACACTCCTACATACAAAAGCGGATCAAAAATTAAGGGAGCGATATTTCATATATATTCATTAAAAAATTGAGTACATATAAAAAATGTCTAAGTCAAAAGCAATCATCTTAAATAATTTGATACATAATATAAGACTAATATCAATCACTCACAAACAACACTTTGGACATCAAAATTTTCAACAAGTTTTTTGCAGTCTTGGATCACTAATGACATCGTCCTGATTAAAATCTAATTCACTACTTAGTTTCAAATTTACATTATCAAGAGAATTTAAAATTTGTAGAGTTCGACTTGAAATTCTAAATGAATCCGTCACTTTTTTTTTGAAAAATACTAAAACATTTCCTACAATGATTAAAATACTAAATTCATTTAACTATTCAACGGATAATAAATTACACTTTCAATTAATTAAACGATTTACAATTAAATTAAATTATAGATCATATGTGTAAGAAATCAAATATATATAACATATATATAAAGCAATTAATTCACAAATAATTAATTATAGCGATAAATAAAATGAACAAAAATTCTAACCTAGAACTTCGTTCAACACTGCAGAAGGAACAAGTGTAAGGACGTCGAGCTACGGGCAATATTTGTACGCGATCCTACACCAAAAATTCTGACCAACTCACTCGGAGAGAGAATTCTATGTTGGTTATTTGTGTGAAAGAGTTCTTTCTCTTCTTTTTGGTATGTTGAAATGTAGAGTGGAATGACTTATTTATAAAGTGGTAGGTACCACTTGGTGAATAGATGCATTTTACTCCATTAACTAAAATTAATTCTAATTTGATCCTCCTATCAAATAAACCATAATTAGCTCCCTTAACTCAATTATATTTATTTGATAAACCCAAACGTCATGGGCAGAATAAATTATTTTTTCATCTCTCACTCGCACATGACGATTGCGATTGCAGATTCTCTCTTTAGGGATCGTATTCCTCTCTTTGTAGTATGGGCGGACGACCTTCAACGAAATGAGCTTTTGGAGGTTAAGCGGCTCAAGTATAATAGAAGATTACTCGTTATTTTCATTTCTCAGCTAAACGAGATTATTCCCTAGACTATTTTTCTAATATCACTGATTTTGACTCGTTTTGATCTCACGAAATCTTGTCATAAATGCTAATTACATATCTTACAAGAACCAGTGATTAACCTCATTAATCACATTTCTCACAAGAACACAGTTATTCGAGCCTGGTGTTATATGAACTCGAGTGATATCTTCAGAAATAATCTTCCTTATCTATTATTTATCCACAATACGTCATAACATTTAATCAAAAAGTTAACGTGTGCTCACTCGTAGCTAGTGCAACATATTTGTACAACTTATCAAATTAAACACCATGACCCATGCTTCACAATAATATCAAAGTAAGAAGGAAACTTGTAGAGATCCTCTTGAGCTGTTGGGTCTCACATAAGAAAAATTGAGATCAATTTCATTTTAATCATTTTTCATCCCTTAGTTGGCTTATACACACTATACTCAATAGTGATGTGATGTATTCTCAACTTATGCGGGCACGTTTATAAAATTACATCACACGAAAGATTGGTCTTCAGTACCTTCCCTTAGTCCACTTTTTATCCTTTTACAGGACTGCGCTTCTGGTATTTGACAGAACTTAAACACTAGGCTAGCTTACCATAGTATTTGCATTTATAAATTCACATGACCTAACATATCATGACATATACAATGATACGATTCTTAAGCAGTTTGGTTATTGTATGTTTTCTCAATAACTACCTAATTTTGGCATTCTATCTACAAAGGTAGAACTCAGGTAACATGCTCATGTGAGTAGGCTACTTCTATCAACGTACTCTATAAGACTGCACATAATAGTCTTACATATAATGTTATGTGTCTCATAGACACTTGTGTCCTTTAGACACTTGCCACATCACCAATTCTCAAGAAACAAATTTCTTTTCATATAAGATTTTAACTAATGGATCTACATTTAAAATCTCTCGTGGACTTATAAATGAACTCTAAGTTCATAATTCCTTATGCAATAAAGTCCTTCTCAACTTACTTGTGTTCGATTAGCTTCGTTACGCTATCGAGTATGACTATCATCTAAGATCGTCATATATTTTCGAGGCAGTTGGACCATAACTAGTACACATAATCTATCTTTCCAAAACTCATCTTTATATAATAGTTCTAACTATTCATACGTGGAAAACTTGCTTTCTTACTTTCTACCCTCTTAGTTTATGTAAGAATCATGCAATATCATTTCCATTTGTAGATCCTATAACAACGCCATTCAATCACTTTAGCATTTCACAAGTATCTTTCATACTACTCCCACTAATCCTGCTCACAGATTAGTTTTGTCTATCTTGCTAATTCCTTTAGCATAATAGAACCATCCCTTGTACAAAACAAGTCTCAAACTTGTATCTCAACTCACTCTTTTGTACTTAACAAGATTCTTGCTTGTTAAACAAGTTTTATTTTTGCACTCAACATGATATACTATATTTGGACTACTATAGAGTACGACACTTAATCGTTTTCCTCTATATCATCAAACATAGATACAAAACTCATTATCAAGACTAACTAATTATTGACATAGTTACTTGAAAACTCATTTCCAAAGTTAACTCATAATTAATTCTTATCATGCTAGATCACTTAATTCTAGCCACGCGTGTACTACCAATACACAAATAAGAATAACAAAATTCACCTCAAACTTTTCCTAACTCGCAAAGTTTAAACACTCTTATATTTTGTAACTTTATATTGTGGGACACATCTTCATAATTTAAATATCCCTTCGAGATTTATAAGCCTAGTAATTAGACTAGTCCTCTTGACTAAATCCCTTGGAGATAAATTTCACAATAGGTGAAATAGTTCTACAACTTCTTTTCAACTTTTTTTGTACAAATTCAATTGCGATTAATAATGCTCTCATTAAAATTATCGCATTGGACTTTGTATCCAACTTGATTCCAATATCATTTTAGCACATAACTAATATTTGCTCAAAATAATAATATTATTTTGTTCTCATCACTTTGGTTAGATCAAACAGTACTCAACTTTCTTTCAATCCAACAAATGTCATTCACATTCTCATTGCTTAAACCCAATAGCAAAGTAAAATTAGATGAGATAGCTTCGATAACTTATTCTTGACAAATGAAGTTATTAAAATAATCAAAACAATTAAACACTTAATTGTTGCTTCAAGACTCTTTTAACTACTTGTTTCTAAAACTTAAAGACATGTCTGGCTCTAATTCAGGACTCCTCACGTATATCTAATCTTGCCTTTAGATTATCTTTAGTTTTACCAGGAACATCAACAAAAACATCAACAAAATTGTCGAAAATATTGTCAAAAATATTTTTCTCTATGTGCATAACATCCAAATCATGTCTAATCTGCAAAGTCTCCCAATATGGAAGTTCCCAAAAAAATACTTTTCTTTTTCCATCCCGAATCTCTGCTCACTCGTGCGTTATGATCCTCTGCACCATCTTCAGTTATTTTCATCAATCTCATTGTTTCAATTTGTCGTAATACTTCGTGACCATTACAAATAGGCCGTGCACTTTCTGTTAGCACACTTCTCCCTTTCCAAAATTCATTTATATTATTCCTAAAACGATGTTCCAGTGGCAAAAATTTTCTATGACAATCAAACTAACACATTTTTCTACCATTTCTAAGGTAAAATGCATCGGTAAACTTCATACAATGTGGGCAAGCGTACTTTTCCGATGTGCTCCATCCTATATATTTATGTACAACAATTAGTATACTTAAATAATTATGATAAATATACTTAGAATACATATATATATAAATACGTACCCGACAACATAGAATATGCAGGGCAATCACTAATAGTCTATATGACGGCCACACACATAACAAAATTGTCTTCTCATGAAATATCCTATGTAATGGACCCATTGTACCACAAACTCTTCAACTCTGATATCAACAGTTGTAAGAATACATGTAATCTTTTCTTTGGACTCCTTGGACCTGGTACAAGGACAGTTAGAAGCATAGCCTCATCTCGCATACACATCGATAGAGGTAAGTTATACGGTGTTAAAATAACAGGCCATCATGAGTACTGCTGACCAGAAGCTCCAAATGGATTCAAACCGTCTGTGTACAAGCCCAACATCACGTTTCAAGAATCTTCTGCAAAATCTCCATGCATACGAAAGAATGTCTCGTCACTCCTACCTGAACATGCTCTGCATGTCATCGTATGTGACCAGCAGTGTATTTCGACGCAAATAATCTTTGCAACCTCTTTGTTATCGACAAATAGAACATTTGCACATATGGAACTGGTTTAGCCTTCCCTTGCTTCGATCTTGGATGTCCATAAATGTGATAAGAATTATTCTCCGAGTTCAAACCCCAATAAATCATGCAATTATTTTTGCAATCATCAATTGCTTCGTACGGTAAACCCAATGGCTCAACTAATTTTCTAGTGTCATAATATGTCTCTGGTAACGTTGTCTCTAGATGAGAAATGCGTCTTGCATAATCTGACAACATGTCATATCCCCGCTCTGTATTTTCAATTTAGATTTCAAACCAAGTAATTATGTCGTCACCACTAATTGACTTATATCGCATCCAGGCCACAGTGGCCTATTGGCAGATTCTAACATATCGAACATACATTAAGCCTCTAAATTTGTGGGCTCTAGTGCGCTAAATGTTCGAAACATCTTCTTCTTCATTTTGCTGCTGATTATAATCAACATCCATATTAGGACAAACACCAAAACCATCGTATTCCATATTCATCCCAAATTGTTCTGTCTAAAAAGCCGGAGCATCATCGACATTATAATTTATCGGGTTCACATCATAAGTACTACTACTACCACCACCTACATGTTGTCGAGACTCGCTCAATAACAGATTAAACATTTCCTCTGTCTCTCCGTGTGCATTTCACCAATAGTAATTGCTTAAAAACCCCTGATAAATAATATGTTCTTTAACTTTTTCTGGACTTAAAATTTTTCTATTCCTACATCTTGTACATGGACAACCTAAGGAAGAATTAACTGCATCAAAATTATAATTCGACATGGAGAACTCCATAAATTTTTCAACACCCGCAATAAACTCATCATTCAAAATTTTCTCAATAGTACGTACATACATCCACTAATGCATTTTCTCCTAATAACTATGAATATCTTTCAAAATTATCTCAAAACTGATAATATAAAACTAAATAAGAAATATAATATTTAAAAATACATAAAACGTTAATTAAATTAACACTTACAGTTATATCTGCTAAGCCTTCGAAAGATGAGTTACTCTCCAAACAACAACCGCTTCAAAGTATTCTTTCTCACGAACTACATATAATTTAATTTAGAGTAAATTTTTAAGTTACAAACTTAACCAAATATGAAGTCATATTTATAGGGAAATTTTTCCCACCAAATTAACGACCACGTGGTCGCTAATTAGAGACCACATGGACAATGACATTTAGTGACCACTTGGTCGCTAAATAGTTCCCGCCACGCTGTTTATGGTGACCCCTTTTTTAGCGTCCACGTGGTCGCAAAATTAGCGTCCACGTGGACATTAATTTTGGCGGGTTTTCGCGCCAAAATATCTCGTGCCACTATTACACCTGATGACCAGTTTAGCGTCCACGTGGTAGATATTTTTGCGACCATGTGGTTGCAAAAAAATTATTGTCTGATTTTAGCATCCAGAATTTGTGGTCACTAAATTTTGGTCGCTAAATCACCAAAATCTTATAGTGTGCAAAAGGACGAATTTTGGGTTGACACAGAGCAAAACAATGAGAAAAGCACGAACAGAGGAGGGAAAACTGTTTGCAGAATGACCTTCACAAACCATTTTCTAGGTCGTTCCATTCCACCAAAGTTCAAAAAGTTATAAAAGCATTTCGATGGATCAAAATAGTTTGTAGAACGTTTTACCCCAAACCATTCCCCAAGCCATTCGCTTCAATTGGATAGAATAGAAGGTTTTTCGAGCATCACAACAGTCTGCAGAACGGTTTAGCCAAACCATTTCTTAAACTATTTCACTTGAAGAATTCACGTTGGATTTTAGTAAACAACCTGTGAAATGATTTAGCCAGCCCGTTTTACAGACCGTTCTCAACTTACTGTGTTGATTTTGGGGTTTCATATAAATAGGCTTTTTCAAGATCAAAGAGAAGTTTTGAGAGGTCAGAGATCATCCCTCAGCGAATAGAGGAAGAACCCTATTTCCAGTACTAGAGAAGTGAAGATTCAAGTTGGGAAACCACTGCAGAGATTCCCTTCATAGATCTTAGCTTTTTGAGCTTTGTAAACATTGTTATGGATTGCAGTTTTCTCACATTATTATCTATTTGCTTTAGTATTTAGTTTACTCAGTATGAGGTAAATCTTCATGGATATATAGATTAGACAAACACTTTGATGGATTACGTATTGTGACTTGATTGTTTGATTTATTTTCAATGAGATATATTGAGATTCAACTATTTTATCAGTGAATATTGCCTTTGTGTTAAAATATTGACTTCGCATTGATTAATTGAGGAATTGTCATGTGAATTAGGTCCCACATAGCTGAAAGGAGTTACTTGTGATTCTAGAGATTGAATTTTTGAACTCTTTCATATTAGTGTAAAGCTAATTGAGAAATGTATTAAACGATAATGCTGGATTAGGGGTTTTAATTTAAAAGAGATTTTGACTAATCAACTTAATCTTAGTTGTTAATTTAATTGAGAGATACTTTAACATAGAATAAACATTTCTGTAGTCCAATAATCATTGACACTTGAATAATTAAGTCACATGTATACGAAATCTTTGGAGGATTCGACGTCTAGATATCTATTATATTCTCATTTGGATTTGTTTGCTTCTCTGGAGCACATTTAGATTTTTTTTATTTTGCTCATTTTAGTGTTGTTTACATTCTTTTCATTATTAGTTTAATTCAAAAACCACTTTTGTTAGATTAGATAATAGGTTAGGTTGATAATATTAGTACTTGTCCGTCCTTGTGGATAGGCACTTGATCCTCCAGTTGCTATTCTACTTTTCGATAGGTACACTTGCCCAACTGTTGTGATGTTAACCCAACCAGCAATTAAATACGACATTCAATTGCATTTTTTCGTCTCAATTCCTTTAACAACGCTATTCAAACACTTTAATATTTCATAAGTATCTTTCATACTATTCCCACTAGTCCTGCTGACGGATTAGTTTTTGTTTACTTCGAGCTAATACTCTTTTAGCATAGTAGAACCATATTTTGTTCAAAACTAGTCTCAAACTTGTACCGTAAGTCACTCTCTTGTGCTCAACAACATTCTTTCTTATTAAACAAGTTGCACTCTTGTACTAACAAGACGTACTATATGTGGACTACCATAGAGTATGACACTTAATCATTTTTCTCTGTATTATTAAATATGGATACAAAACTTATTTTCAAGACAAACAAAAACTTGGTCTAGTTACTTGAAAATTCATTTTCAAACTTAACTCACAAGCAATTCTTATTGCGCTAGATCGCCTAATTCTAGTCGAACACGTATTACCAATACACAAAATTAGAGTAACAAAATTCACCTCAAACCTTCTTTAACTCACAAAGTCTAAATACTCTTATGTTTTGTAACTTTGTAGTGTGAGACACATTCTTTAACCTAATCCCACACCACACACACTAACCTAAAACTAAATCGTGTGCAACCCCCTCCCCTTCTCACAAAAACCCAAATTCCTCCACTCCACCAACTCCTCCCTATAGCCCCTCCTCCACCTCCTCGCGTCCCCCTCTCCCCTTCCTCCCAAAAGCCCTAATTACTCCACTCTAACAACTCCTCCCCGCAGCCCCCTCCCCCCTCCTATCCCTATATTTTGGTTATTAGTGGTGTCATGAATGGCAATGCTTTGGTTTGTTATGAAAGCGTCATTGTAGTCCCCCATGTTGAGGAAATAGATGGTAAGGTAGGGTTTTTAGGAATGAAAAGTGTAAGAAATATTTAAGATATGAGTAATTAGAATATAAGCATAGGTACTCGAGTAATTAGAATAATTATTTATAATTTCAATTTTATTATTCGTTTCATGTCGTGTTATAATTTAAATTTGTAATAAACATGCTAACGTGTCAATGGGTAACCATATAATAATCGTGTTAAACGTGTCGTGTCATGTCAACACGTGCAATAAATAGGATGTGTACGAGTTTAGGGTTTTAACCTGTTTAATAATCATTTCGTGTTCGTGTCGTGTGTAATCGTGTCAACAAAGTATGTTGACATGACAAGAACACGACACATGAACATGTTTTGATAGCTCTAGTGTTATTGCATGTAATTATAGAATAAGATTCGTAATGAGACATAAGAAGGGTTGTACAATTGCCAATTGTCACTTTATCAGTGCCATTGTATTTAGAATGAATGGCCAAATTATCAAGGTTTGACGTAAGGTGACGAGAAGCTCCAGAATCCACAACCCAATTTTGCAAGGTAGGTGCAGGTGATGTAACAGTAACATGTGCAAATAGGCCAATGGAAAATTGACCAGAGGGGCATTTCCAGTTGGTGTGACCATACCTTTGACAAGTGTAGCATTGGTTGTTGAAATTAATATTTGAGGTTGGGTGATTATTCCTGTCGCCCACGACCACGACCATGTTGTCCTCGAAATATTACTCTACCGCTACTGCCTCCTCGTGGATGTGAATAGTGTGGTTGGTCACGTTAGCAATGGCATTAAGAGTGCATGTAACGCACGAACAAAAGGTCGGTATGCAGTTCCCAATATAGTAGTAATATAATCTAGGGGTGAGCATTGGTCGGTTTGGTCGGGTTGAAAGGTAGTTCTCAAACCAAACCGACATTAGCGGGTTGAAAAAACATCAAACCAAACCGAACCGATTAACTATTGCAAACCGAACCAAACCGAACCATTCATATCG